>JAOVVI020009576.1:0-13534 GCA_028571085.2 Nepenthes alata
TTCCATGGAAGCTATCCTTTTCTTTGGGCAATGTGTCCGCGACCACCCATGTCCTCGGAGGAAGCATAACAAAAGGTTTGATAAATGAGTGTCTGAAAGTCTCTCTAGAGTCCGAGACCTAATAATGCCGCCGTTTTGACTTCTGCAGAGTATTAAATGCTAGGCTGACAGGCTGTCAGACGCCTTGGAAAAATAATGCCATGGTTCACCTGAGACAAATGGTCGACTGACATGTGGCGGAGGATAATGAGTGCTTTTTTCGAATTTCAAAAAGGTATTAATAGGCCTCCTCGCTGATAGCTTTCTACTTCTACGTTTTGCGCCCGTTTAATTTTGATAATTCAAAAATCAAGTATAAAACTCATTTTGTGGCTAGGTGCTTTACATAAGATTATGTCATTGACTATGAGAAGGATTTCACTTGTATTATCTGTATCACCTCTATTCAATCTTTCTTGATAGTCGTTATCATACATCAATGGCCCTTTTTTTGAATGGATGTTAAAAATATATTTCTAAATAGCGACTTAATTAAAGAATTTAATATAAAGCTTCTTTTTGATTATCTTTATTCGCCTAGACATATATATGATTTTTAACAAGTATTATACAATCTTAAATGTGTTTCCAAAGCTTGGTTTGTCAACTTCAACTTTATTATTTTATAATTTAGGTCTATCTCCAATACTCATAATTTTGCTCTTTTTACTCACCACCGTTGATTTCACTATTTTTCTATTATATATTGATAATATAATAATTATTGGTAATGATAATTCTGACATCCGTAAATATTTTTTGGGTTTGCACTTCAAAATGAAAGATTTCAATTTTCTTCGCTACCTTGTTGAATTTGAGGTAACTGTCATATTCAATGGTTACTATTTGACACATACTAAATATGATTCTAATCTTTTTTTCTCTTGTTGGACGTATTAACCATAAGACATACACTAATCCTCTTAAATATAACATCAAACTTTATTCTATTAATAGTGAAATTTTTTTCTGATACTCCCATTTTTGCTAATTGATGGGGAGCCATATATATTTCACTATTATTGTGCAAGATAATACTCATATTGTGCATTTTATAGTATATTTCAAAATTTCTGAGATTGGGAGTTCTATTTTCCCATCAAAGCAATTGTCACAAAAGGAGAAGCTTTTTAAACCTTTAGAAGAGCAAATACAAAAGATCTTTTTTGTAAAAAAAAAGAAATGAATCATTTGAACCACGTAGGCGATATCTAACAATCACATAAATCAATTAATGAATGAATCTAGAAGGGATTTCTCGACTTCTTTTTAACAATGGATGGAACACCCCTAGAGAAAAATCATTGTATTAGATTTATATTTTATTCACTACATTATAGCCGTTCATACTCTCTCCTATATGAAAGGAATTTTATTTCATGGGTTACGCTTTTCCTTTCATTATTCCGTAAAACTCGAAGTATATTATAATACTAATTTGATAGATAATCTATCGGACCGATGAATTGCTTGTTCAATAGTAAGGCCGAACATCTTACTCTTATTTATGTTATATCTAATTTTCTTTAATTTTAATGGCTTTTATAAGATATTGATATTCCTTAATTTATTGTAACAATTACAATATTATACACATTGTCAATAATAATATATTTTATGAATATACAAAATATATTATTATTAATTGTCACCTTATAAGTCACCGCATGGCAATTTTCACTTTCTCTCAATTTTTTGTGTTGATCACCTAGCTAACCCTTTCACAAAAGTTCACTTGCCTGATTATTTCATTAATCTAGTTTTCAAATTACCTTAAATTTGGCAGGAATATTAAAGATATTAGGGATATAATATCATTATTTATTATAAATATTATATTATTTTTAATTTAGATGACTAATTTTTTTAATATAAGTTACTATTATTTATTATAAATATTATATCATTTTTAATTTAGATGACTAATTTTTAAATATAGGTTATTTTTATATATTATATCATTCTTAAATTAGATAATTGATAAATTTTAATTTAAATAATTTATATAATTATCATTATTATAATTTTTCTAATCTATATTATTTCATTCTTCTATATAAAGAAGACCCTTTGTACAATCTGGCGTATACATAAATATAGAGATTTTTTCTTCATTTTTTTTATCTTTTTATGTTACTACAAATGCAATTTTAATGATGAATTAAAGTCGCTCTACATCCCCAAAAAAATCTGTTTTATGGGGAAGTGACATGCGTGATGACTGATAAATTCCACCACCACCAATATATATATATATATATTTATTTATTTATTTCTGTATATACATATTTCTTCTACGTATCACAAGTGATGTAATAAACAAACACTCCTTGAGTATGAATATATGCTTGAAGTGAACTTAGCTAATTTCGGGGTAGCATTTTCAGCTTCGTCAGGGTGACTCTTTCATGTACCCGGTCAAAGAAATGGTATTACGTACGTACGATGCATGTGTCTGTGCAGTGGGAAATTTACAGTGCGGAGTCACGATTTTACCCACCGCGCACAAGCCTTTTACCGCCTAATTAATAACTCAACCATGAAGGAAATGAAAGATTCACATTGATTTCCCCATCATATTCCCCCTAATTTAATTTTCTTACAAGACTTGACGACAAAACGCAATAAATGCCATATTTTATATAGAGAGAGAAAAAAAAAAGAGATAATAATTCATCCTTTATGTGAATGAAACCATTAATTTCAATCTATTGTTTACTATTTTACATTATATAATATGAAAATTTATTCTTATAATATAATTCTGTGACTACAAAATTATGATTATTTTTATCGTTATATTATTATTTTAAAGATGGTTGTCAATGGTCGGCATCAAATATATGAGGTAGTCTTCATCATTCTCTGTATAAAACTTTGTTGTTAAAAGCTATAAAAGCTGTTGCTAATTGTTCATTTTTTCTTCTTGTTAAAAGTCTCTTTTTTTTTCCATAAAATTATGATCATTGTTTTTTATAAACCGCACAATACTTCTCACAATTTTCGTTATTGTCTTTTTATAGTTACTGAGTGAAAAATAATATTTTTCTAGATTTTTAATTTAGAGGTACAATAAAATTATGATAATAATAATATACATTTTCTAAAACGGAGCTAACAGCATTTTGATATATACTTTAAAAAAAATAATACGTATACTAATTTTAAAATATAATTTAGTAAAATTTTTACATATTATTTACAGCATAGGCAAAAATAAAAGAATTCTACTTTAAAATCAAAAAATTTGTTCGTAGAGAGAATTGGCGTTTTAATTATTGATGTCTCCTTGTATACACCTTCCTTGTTTCAGTGGTTGGGTATTGTGGCCAAAGCGGTCAAACTGTACTCGATGGCTTCAGTCCGGCAGTAA
The DNA here is from genome assembly GCA_028571085.2 of Nepenthes alata. Lineage (NCBI taxonomy): Eukaryota > Viridiplantae > Streptophyta > Magnoliopsida > Caryophyllales > Nepenthaceae > Nepenthes > Nepenthes alata. The sequence continues at coordinate 3,413 of JAOVVI020009576.1, forward strand.
AGCTGCTTTGCTCTGCATCAAGGCTGGATTCTCCTCGCCTTCGCTCCACACCTTATTTTTTGCTGCTTCCCGAAAGAAAACAAAGCAGATAGAGAAAAGAAGCACATAAGTTGTGCAGAGATTTCACAATAAAAATTGACAAAAGGGCATATATGGGATTTTCTTTTCTGGGAGTAACATCTAACTGAGAATATTTGTTTTATGAATTTCGCAGAAAGTCATATTTAGTAGTAATAATATGATACGATTCTATAGAAATTTTTTTTTTTTTTCTGTTAAGCAAAAGCACGATCGGTGTATTTGAAAAATGCTTGTTTTTAAAATGCTTTTTCACTTTTTACTTATTCCGCTCTGTCAAATCGACGACTAAAGAAGGGAGTCCCCTTTCCGGAAGGCTAAAGAATGGAACTCATCTCCGGAAATAAAAACTATCCCATCAGTCAGGGCCCAGGCCCCGTGGAAATATCAGAGGGAGAGCGAGGGGGAGCTTCCCTTCAATCAAGCCCGCTCTCTTGACCTCTGAGTCGTACGTTGAAATGACAATGAACAGCTGAGCTATTCGGCCACTGGTATTTTGCAGGTCCACGATTAAACAGCAAAGAATTACATGGCTCAAATTTTTTGGCAGAATAAACGTAACCCCAACAAAATCCTCTCTTTGAACGTGCGTGTGTAAAAAAGAGGGACGGAAATCATCCCACGTTAACGGGATAGAAGGAGAGAAATTAAAGATGCATGTAATACTTGCCATTACCCAGAGGATGAACGGGACGTTGAGAAGTTAGTCTAACAGCAGCCGATGTAGACGGGAGAACTGGTGGAAAGAAGCCGTGAAACTCAGGATAGATAGCGCCAAATATCGGAAACGGATCGGAAAATACCTTCTCAATTCATGAAAAGGGGAAATTAGAATTGCTCGGGAGCTTCGATTATTTTATTAATGGCGCTATCCCTCCTGAGCTTTACAGATTCTTCCGCACTTGGGAAGAAGAGGAAGCTGCTCAACTGATAATGTGGGCAGGCAGAGGAGCAGCGGGAGGGCCATTTATAAAGAGAAACGAGGACCAGAAAGGATTATAATTCCGATTTAAAGAAACAGAAAATGGGCACCTTCATAAATTAGATTTTTTTTTCCCTCTTATCGGCATGGCGGTTGTTTCGGAAAAAACATTTTAAAACAGATTATCAACTTTTTCATGTTCTTAATTTATTACATATTAATTTTGATTTACAAAATTCTCTAAATCTGGTGGGAAAAAAAAATCTGAAATGAAATTTCCTTAATTTTTAAAGTTAATAATATCGTATAATTGTTATTTTAACATATTTTATTTTAAATAAAATAGTGCTGTTAGACCAGCGTTCACCTACTCTTGCGACATCCTTGAGAATGTGCACATCATAAATGATCCAAGCTAACAAATAAATAAATATAATTTACTTTACCGCCATTTGAATATTTTTAATTTTAAATGATAAATAAAATAATAGCGTAGAAGACAAAAATAAATTTTAAAAGAAAATAAAAATAAAAACACTTAAAAAGTCTTGGTTGAGTGGATTGAATGATATCTTTTAGTTCCGTATCTTCTTCGATTTTGTGCTGTAATTCTCCATTTCTCGTGATTGTTTTCCATGCTTTAAGCAGCCTGCCGACTACGTCACGTTCCCCAAGTCACTCTCTTGGGAACTGTGAGCTGAGTAGAGCTCGTATGGAGCTCCGTTCATTTTCCCAATAAGCCCCCACTCTTGTTCTGCTATTGCAGCTATGCCATCCCTAATTTCGTCTGTCGGCAAATAGCGGAAGCTTTTGGAAGGCTTAGCAATATTTCTTCAACGCAATTGGACACTTTGAACCCCGATAAGGGATAAGTACCATGCATTATTAATACTAGCATGGATTTATCATACACTAGTATTATGATATATACTTTTCATTAATACAGACATTAATCATTATTTCGCCATATAGTGTCATTATTTTATTATACTATATGGTATACTACCTACTATAATTTTGCAGTAAGTTTTAATATTTTTTATTATGTACCGTACAATAATCATTTTATAAAAGAATCATATATATTTTATAAAGAAACTTATTTATTATTATTATACTCTGAAATTATATTTACTAAATCACCCATCAATATTTTCTACGTAAGATAACGATAATATTAAGCTGATATCGATTTTCATTTGTTGGGCCCCAATATAAGGGCCCATAAAAGCAATGCCCAAACGAAAGGCCCAGAAGAGTGCCTGACAAGCAAAGGAAGCTAGACGGCCCAGAAGGCCCAAAATGGAGGTCAATGCCCCAGAAGTCAGGATCACGGCACGAGTCCAAGAAGTCTCACCAGCTCATAAGGAGAGCCCGAGAGCACCACCTAGATGACCGAGAACCCCAAGAGTTCCGACAAAGCCTCAGGACAGTCCGAGAACCCGAGAAGAGACTCAAGGGCTACCGTCCGCCCGGCCTTGGGTGCCAGTTAGGCCACCTCGCCGATTCCCAAGGATCCTGCAACCACTGCCAGTCGCCGTCTCAACAATGCACGCCTAGTCAAATCAAGGCTGATACTCAGACCCTACACGACTGACGCGATCAGACTTTACAGCGGCGCCAGCCCCATGCCACTCCACCGACGTCAGCAGTCATAAATGCAGATAGGGGATTAGAGGACAACCTCTAGGCCACTCAGCGGCCGCCACGTGTCTACTCCCCCAACTGCCCATTTTCCACTATAAATACCCCACACAGGCTCTAGCCTAGGGGACGGCCGGAGCTCCCATTTTTCCACTCACTCTGAGAGCAGAACCTCCATTTTCGGCTCCTCTCGGACACCAAGAAAAGGAAAGTTAAAATCCCCACACTTCCCTGTAAGAAGAAGGAAAGAGTGACAAAGCTCCCTGACAAGAGAAACCTCTCACATAAGAAACACTGAACAAGAGACACGGAAGGAACGGCCTCCTCTGTTTGTACTTTGTAAAGACTTCAACCCATATAGTGAAGCATTCATACAGGCCCCGAGTCTCGTGGTTTTTTCTCCCCTTTTCCGCGGAGGTTTTTCACGTAAAAATTCGGTGTTAATCTTCCTCTCGCATTCAGCATCTCAAACTCTTGTGTTGCCTGTAAACCACGGATCAGACTGGACCCTGGTGATCAGAACGCAACAAAACTAAATAATGATTAAAATGCACTGACTTAGTCATGAATTATCATTTTAAATTATTTAAAATAATATCACGTTTGAAATTATTTAATATGTGGATGCAAGTTGCAATACATAAAAGCATTGGAAGTAATAATTAAAATTATCAAAAGTAGATATAAATTTTATTATATTTTAATTTTAATTTTTTTTAATCTTTTTTTATATTAAGGTTGATAATTTTAATACAAATAAATATATAAATAGTATATATATTTCTAACCTTGACACGGGGTAGACTCAACTTGACATCGGAGCCTCTTGAAAAGTATGTGTTAATGTTGCCACTTAGAAGTATTTGCGTTAGGTAGTTAAAAATATTTATTAAAATATTTACAATCAAATAAATAATTTTGATGGGTATTGTTACTGACGACCTAAAGAGAAGAGTTCGTCCAATGATTTGGCCCATAAAATTTAGAGGCTCAATTGGCCCATACGGCTCAAATCGATGGACGTACCCGTCAGCCCTATTCAAGCGATTTGATCTTTGACGGAAAACGAAACCAATGCCAATGGCCAAAACGGTTTCCCTCTCTTATTTGGATTCAATAGTTTTGGGCACCAATTGGAACCGCTGGCTGAACGACGTCTTATCCACCTGATGGTTTCTTAAGCGGTTAACAAGAAAAGTCGACCACTCACTAACTTTTATAAAAAACCATCATTTCCAATGGTAAGTGGGGACAACGCTCAACCAAAAAAAACACAAACTAAAGATAAATTAAAGGCGCTAAAAGCACACAGTCTCTCTCACTAAGACGCTTTTTGAAAAGTATAAACCACAAATAAGAATTACTTTTACAAATCCTTGCATCCTCTCATTTCTTTCCTCAAAGGAAGATACTAATTTAAGTGTTGGAGGATATATTAAGAAGTAAGTCCAACCAATCTTTTGACATTATTCTATTGTATTGTACATGATTCATATTAAAAGTGTACGAAAATTAAACCCACTTCAAATCAAACAGACATCTCTTGGTTCTCTAATCCGTAGTGCAATTCGGATCCGAGGACGCTTCAAGTTTTATTAATGAATAAATCAAATTGAATTGGAAAATAGAAATATTTGTATAAATTTGAATAAAGATAATAAAATAACAAGGAACTTTATGCTAAGACCTAATTTATTTTTCTGAAATTATTAGTTTTATAAATTAGAGCAAAAATTAACAAAACAAAAAAAATAATATTTGAAATTACTTTTTTATACAAAGAAAATAAAAAAAATATCGTGAAATAAAATAAAATAAAATAAATATAAATAAGTTAAATATAAGTAAACAGAAGTAATATTTTGGTCAATAAATCTTGAAACGAAACACACGCCATATGAGACAAATTAAACAAGACAACCACACATATTTGATCCATCTCCACACCGTGGGATGTCGGCTGAAAATTTGACCGTGTTAGGCAAATACCCATCACGTGTGACAATAACGGCGGCACGGGCCTGAAGGTGAGAGTCTCGGTAACGGCACACTCCGGCACACGTCGAATGTGTGGGGTCACCACATACAACTTCGATGGCGAGCCATTTGGATTTTTTGCATGAGAGGCCTAAAGTTGTTTTGTTTTCTTGTTTTTAGGTCAAGATAATATCATTTTCGGATTGAGACGGAAGAATTTTAGAATATTTGATCAATATATGATTATTATCACGTCATTTTCTTGTCAAATAAGATTTTTTTTAAAGTTTCGTACGCTGTATTAACTCGTAATTTTATCAGTCTGAATAAAAATTAAAATATCAATTCATACTGATGTGTTGTGTTCGTGTTGCGTTAAAACATACCCCAATACTAACATGATTTTATAAATTATATCAGTAAATGAAAAATGAACACAACTTACGCAGTAAACGAATAATACGACACGATATGCATAAACAGTTGGCTGGATGAACAGATTATACTCATTTGGCATGGTAAAATATACTTAAACAAGTTAATTTAACACGAGAAGAAAAGTTAAAAACATTAAATTTGGCTAAATAAATGAATTTGACCTACGATAATTATTAATAATATCATATTATACTTCTTTCGGATCAACATACCCTTATAAAATATAAGATTAATTATTTCGTGTTTTGAACTTATTGACGACTCACTAATAACACAACACACCGTCAAAATAAATCCAAACCCACTAATATCATATCTAATATTATCTTGTCCATACCATATTACATCATATCTAATATTATCACCCCCTAAGTATGATGATTATAATTTTTATACAAAACTAATACTATTTATATATCCAATTGCATATTTATTTATGTCAAAATTATCATTTTTTATATAAAGAGAGAAAAGGCAAAAAATAAAAATTAAATTAAATTAAAATTCACTCTTATTTTTAATAATTTTAATACAAATAAATATATAATTTAGTATATAAATAGAATTTCTATTTATATAATATCAATCTATTTATTTACTTTTTTCTTCTTTTTATGTCAACACAAGCACACTTATCTAACATGCCCACAAAAATTAAACTTAGCTTCATCTTACCTATCTCGATCCAATTTTCAATTCAAATATGGTAACAAAATTGTTTGCCCTTTTCTAATTCAGACATGCCCTAAATAACCTTTTAAGGGATACCCTTAAAACATATCAAGTGATATAATAACTCATTTATCAATCTATTTTTATATAAACCCGTTAATGCCACATCATCCGAACATGTCTTAAGGGGTGGTCCCACTAACTGTACCAAAAATTCTATATACAAATATGTACATGCTCCTTCCAAATTTTGTTTAAGGTTTGGCAAAAACATAGCATAGAAGCATGCAAGAACACACCAAAATATGTATATACTCATTCTCCACTTTCTTTCTTCTGGAAAGTAGCAATTTACAGCCCGGCCATTTTAGTAATAAGGCATTTGTTATCACAAGGAGACCATAGGCAACTTATTCTCACTGTTTTTTCCCCTACCAATTTTCTTGGGATTTCAAATATAATAAGAAATTTCCTATGTAACGATTAGCTTAGGAAGATGAATTGGTAATGTCGGCATGGCCTATGAAAAAATAATAATAATAATGAGTAAAAGTAGTAGTTTAGGTGGTGTTGCCGCACTCTCTGGAACATCCTCACTCTTTGTCCAGCTCCTGTAAGACACCGTTCCCTTCCACATCTCGATGTTTTGGGATTTCAACTTCCTGATTTTCTCGATCCGATTCAGAGAAGTTCTCCTCCAACAAGGGAGTTGTTTTGGTATGGGCCCCGACCGAATCAGCGACTCTAACCTTTTTAAGGACACAGTTTGTATTTACAACTCGAAATATGATATCGATGGGCAAGTTGTTTGAAAAATGTTTTACCTCTAATGGTCTCATGACATTGTGGTCTCTGTCGTCGGTTCTGTCGAGCACTTCTTGGGCTTGAAGCTCCATGGAGTCTCGAACAAGCTGACTCAGAAAAGTGACATCGTCGGACATGACACCGAAACCTTTTAGGAGCTTAGAGCCAAGCTGTAAGCTAGTCTGCTCACGCACACTTTAAAAAGTTAGAGAAACAGCTTTCACGAGGAGAGAAAATAGCTAGACATTTAACAACCCACAAGTACCTCGGCGTTTTCAAGAATGGCATCAGTGGCACCGGCTTTCTTTAGATCTAACAGGTGTGCTGGATCTTGAGCTCGGGCGTAAATTGGGACCTAATTATCAATCATATAATCTCGAGATTAGCAACTACTGGGAGAAAAAAACTGTGAAATAACTCCATGCCACACAGATTAGTGGTAGTAGCATCATGCCACATGTAGCACCCTGGATTCTTGTATTCAGGGAGTCCAAGGGGCCACATTTTATATTTAAAAGTTAAAAATAAAAATATTTAAATAGTTATCTTTTGCCGTTATGGTTTTATAATGCTCAAATATCGAAATACTCATTATAGAAAATAAAAATAATAATAACCATTTACATAATTTTTTATTTTTTTGGGATTTTCCATCCAAACGTCCTGGGCATCCATTGCGCAATTGAGAGGGGCACGCCATCATGCATTGGATTTTTGCAGCCATTCCCTAGGCAAGATTTAAGGATGATACACCAGCACATTCACACTTGTCAACAGGCGAACATTGGTGCAACAGAGTATGATTTACTTGCTGTGAATTGACAGGGCCATAGGCATGGATAAATATCTCGATATCCTATATTGGTATCAAATATATTAAACGCATTTTTTAAAAAATTGGAACATGAAGAAAAATATAATCCGATAGATCGCGTTATACTGTCAATACAATGATATATTACGATTTTATTGTGATAACAAAGAATATTGGCATCGGGGGTCAGCAGATATTTCATTTCATGGAAACAACACACTAAGTGCCAAAGAAGATGAATGATTCAATATAGACACATGCATCATATTAGTCCTCATATTAGAAACGATAAACTAAATTCAGCAAGAACATGCAATAATACCGCCGGGTAGGCAAGGCGAATCCTTTGAACAGCTTCAACTGTCCTTTTCTTCCCCGTATACATGACAATGACTGCTTTAGGAGAAGATATACCAGCAGACTGCAGAACTGCAGGTCGTGATCCGTCACCATATAAGATGGGAAAACCAAGTTTTCTAGCTGCCTGTTTAGAAAAGTAGATAAAAAATAATGTGGCACTATAATTTATGGTCAAATACATGCAGACTTTATACAACTCAAGCACAGAGCAAAAGTTATTCAAATTCCAAGAACAACAGTGTCTACAAAGCGATCCCCTTCATCAGTATTGTTGCTTAGCTAAACTGAATCAAGTAATATAACACGGCTACATAATGTAACACCAGACAAAACTCAACATCCAAGGGCACTTATCTCATGCAAAATAGTCAGCAGCATGAACATCAAGAAAACATTTTATTCCATAATCTATGTATATGATTATCTATAATCGCAAATAGGGTATTTCTAACTTGCATTCTAAGGACACTTGATAAGGTGCAATAGATTTACAAGACAGCATTTTATTAATTCCATCATAATATCACACACACAAAAGAAAAATGATCACATTAAATGAGAAACCACGTTCCTGAAAAGTATTTTAGCAATTGCCCGAAGGGAACTTGTTAGAAAAACATTATAATTATCTAGATCCAAAAAAGTGTAAATCAATCTGTCACAAAAGATTAATCAATGAGGCAACGAAAGAAAACAAGCCAAACTCTTGTCACAAACAATTCATTGGGACAAACAACAGCAGACACCTGAAACATGTTAACGTGTTGACCAGAATCTGCTAGTCTGTTACTGGTCTTATTACCGACACTACTTCCATACCTGCTGATCAGCCGAGGCAGAGAAAAAGTACCCGCACAATCCGGCCACCCCGACGATTTCATGACTTTCTCTAAGATTTTCCATAACACACACTGGCACATACTTCATATACTTAATATACTTAATACACTGCACATACTTAATATACTTGCATGTGGTGAGCAGCTGAGCAGTTACTGCATATGGTCTGTCGTTAGCTTTCTGTTTCATAAGCTGAGCAGCTTATTGTTAGTATATTTCGTTTGTTTAATTTGTTACTGCTCCCGTGGAAGGCTTTCCCGTTTCCCGTTTACCCCATAACCCATTTCCCGTATATAGTTTCTGACACTGGTATAATCAAAGCAAAAGATATTTTCCCACTTTCCCTAATTCTCGAATCATCTCTCGAGTGCTTCTTCCTATTTCCCTTCTCTTCTTCCTCGTCTCCTCTATCTCCCTTTGTCTGAACTCTCCCTTCCCTATCAATTTCTTGTGCCAATTGTGGTTTGTGGTGGCAGATTTCTATTACCACAGTCTGATTGTTGGAGCAATTACAACATTTTGGTACTTTTATTGAGACAATGGCGAAGGGTATAACTACCAGATATAGGGCTTTCGAGAAGTCCATCGCTGGCATGGCACAAGAGCTGAGGGACGCCGTGGGTACTGTCCACCAACATGCCGATAGGTTCGATACCATTTCGACCACCATAAAACACTTCTAACAGCCAGTCACTGGTGTCCAACACTCTTTCTCTAAAATGCGACAACCCCTAGCTCGGCTAGAACGACAAACCATGTTTCCTTCAAATCCCCCTTTGCTACCTACACCAACTTCGTTCGCACCCTCACCTATAGTTCACTCTCACCCATCCACTCAAACACTACCCATAGTCTTAGCCTCGCCACCTGTAATACAGATTCGTTTACTCAAGTTGGAGATTCCATTTTTTACTGGAGAAAATGTCATCAGCTGGTTGTTCCAGATTGAGCGATTCTTCTTGTACCATGGAACACCGCCGGAACAAAAACTAACCGTGGCCGCCTTCTATATGGCCGGCGTAGCCCTTCAATGGTACCAGTAGATGCACGCAACACGCCATCTCTTAACCTGGGAGATTTTCGCAAAGGACCTCGAACTCCACTTCGGCCCTTCTTCATATATGAATCCTGAAGCCACTCTTTACAAGCTGAGGTAGATTACAATCGTCACTGCCTATATGGCCAAATTTGAATCTCTTTCTACGCGAACGCTAGGTTTGTCGATCACTAATCTGTTGAACTGCTTTATTTTAGGCCTCCGGGATATAACTGGAGGGAGCTCCTACTCTTGAAACCCACGACCCTGCCAAACACCATTGGCATGGCCAAGCTGGTAGAGGAAAAGATGAATGCTAGTCAAATGAGTTCTCCACAATTGCCCCTTCCCAAACCCTCTGGACATACTGTTAACATAGTGGCTAAAAACCCCATCCTTGCTCTACCAATAAAATGCTTGACACCTGCTAAAATGGCTTCCCGTCGGAGCCATGGTTTATGTTTTAACTGTGATGAAAAGTTCACACCAAGACACTGCTGCAAACCCCCACAATTCTTATGTATGATCACAGAGGAT
>JAOVVI020009577.1:0-13533 GCA_028571085.2 Nepenthes alata
CTGTCTGTCATAAACAGGTGACTGTGCGGATAAGGGACAAGCAGGATCTGTCAGTTAAGAGCATGGAAGATCTGCTCGAGCTTTTCAAGGAACAAGTTGAAGCTTTCCATTGACCGTCTATCTCTTGTTGCCTCTTTTGTACGGTGAAAGCTGCTCTCTCTCTCTCTCTTTCAAAAAAAAAAAAAAAGAAAGAAAAAATTTGCATTAAATTTTTTTATTATTTGTTTTTCGGCGTTCCAAAGAATTCGAACAAAATGCTTCGTTTTGTTTCGTGGAGTGCTCAGTTTTTGTCATCAATGTCACGGCACCTGGCACTTGGCCTTGAATTAATTTATTATCGCATTTGGCTTTCAATTTATGAAATTTAGTATTTGTAGGAATGGCAAAATATATGGTGTTCATTTTTATTTATTAATTATTTTTTACTTAGGCCACCCGTTGAACTATCGCCACCTGACAAATAGTAACCGAGTATTTAAATCTAAAAGAAAAGCTTGGTTGCCCCCCCCCCTGGTGTCCATAAGAAAATTAAGCCTGAGCTTAGAGTACCAGTTCGTCTCAAATTAGCCGAGGAGCATGAGCTGACTGTTTATATTAGGTGAGGTTATGCAAGTAAAAGTCATCCATTCGAATCAATCCAATCCAATGTTAAATTATAATTTTCTGTATAAATATGAATCCTAAATAAGAATATTTATCAAATCTGTAGCTTCTTTCCCCTTTCGAGCGCTCGTGTTCCCATTTGACTCTTGCAAGCTTAGAATCCTAAACGCATTCAAAAAAATCAGTGAACTCCACAAATTTTAGTTCAGTAATTGAAAAATTCGGGACACGATGGGCAAGTTAATCTTTACCAAACCTAATCACAGCCACAGCCTTTGAATGAATCACAGCCGTCCATCCATATGAGCTCGAATCCTTCTGCCTTGTTGCATGGTGTGGGGAGACTCGAATTATAAAAATTACATCAAGTAGTTTAATTTTAACTGCTTATTCATCTAATTTTTAATATTAACCGTTAAATCGAATCCTCCTACGGTTCTTGCAGTAGATTGGAGGGGTTTTCGGATCCCCCTAATGGCTAATTTTAGTTGAATAAATAAACAATAGAGATTACATCAAATAATTTAAATGCTAATTAATCTCTACCGTCCATCCATCCAACTTTTTAATTTTGATTTGATTTTCAGGTAATCTACCCGACTTCATATACAGGTGCCTTCCCATTGGGAGACAATGGCAAGTCTCAAAGGTACCAAGAGTCCCATAGCAAACAAAATTTGTCTGTGCGCGCCTCAACAAAAGTACATCAGAAAAAATTCCTCTTTAGCAATTCAAACCACCATCATTTATAAGAAGTGCCAGCATTAACAAAGTAAATCATATGGGGAACGAAACAAATTTTTTGATACAGCGGAGTAAAAACACAAACCTAAGGCATTGGGTATTCCACTTCCTTGAAGATAAGGATTTTATTTTAGCATTAAATACTGTCATCTTACCAGTAGATGCGGTGCAAACAATCATGTCATTCTTTGACTACCCATACCGCCACAGGCATCGGAAACTAGCCACAGGACTTGCCATTGAAGGGAAGTACAAGATCATATTATAATAACAATTTGAGTTGCTACAAAATATTAGCCTATCCGATTATTGCACTTGCTTTACAATTAAATTTAACAGGCTTACTGGACAAAGATAGCATTGACAGTTAAATGAGAACATTCTTGCTTCATTAAGAACACACACACACACACAGATGAATAGGCAACAAATGGTTGGACTTTCAAAAAGATCAAGTACAAAGTCACTTGATTTGTCAGAACACCAAAATCATTTAACTTCTTGGAAAGTGTAGCCATTCTATGCAAATAGAAGACCATAAAGAGTGTGACATTAGCGCTAACAAAAGTGGCTATTGTACAAGGCTTCCAACATTGAATGAATGCAATGAGGGTCGCATATGTAGCCCTACTATGCATCATTGCTGAGGGCTGTTTGTATAATTCAAACCTGTGGCTTCCACGACATGAAAGAGTACCTCAATGTTATCCCAAAGATTCACCATGAAAATGAATGCTAATAAGTAAGAAGAAACCAACAAAACAGAAAACTCATTGCATGAAATTAGTTAAATTAAGAAAAAATTGAGTAAAGATGCACAAAAATCACATGATAAGAGGTATTTAAGAAACATAAATGTATTTACATTAAAACAACTTTGTCAAGCACTTCCAGCTTTCAACACAATCAAACACCAGCTATTGATATTCAGAACCTTACGTGAGCACTTAAATGATTAAGGGTACCAGAACAGCACTAATAAAGTTTAGATAAAACTATGAACCAAATAAAAACGGAAAGCCCCTCACTACACAAGTCAGGTCACCGCATTCTTTCAGTCAGGTAGGCCAAAGCTGCGTGATGATCAACAACCACAATCCACATAATACAGCAAAAGTCAATCATGCAAAGCACCAGTGACTGACAATTAAAAACTTCAACATAGATGGAAATCTGAAAACAATACAAAGCATGTGCCACCAATCATCTCACCTATTGTCTTGTTCCTTAACCAACAATTAAAGAACGGAAAAAAATCCCCAGGATGAATGGCTGCAGACATGGGCAACAATTCCAAGACGTGAATAAAACAACAAACAGCAGCCATCGGCGAGTTCATCTAAAAACCGCACACCATTACTCTATACAGCACTGAGAACTTCCATCAAGCTCACCTAAACTTGATCAAACAAACAAGTCGCAGCATCAATCAATACTATATCTTCCTGAGTATAGACAGCATACTAACCATGTGTATGCTAATTTGCTTGTAAATAATACAAGATCCCACCATAAGTAAGCTAATTCTAAACTCTCATAAGACTACAGTTCGGGAAAATAGGCCCTGTAATTTGTCAGACTTCCTTCACCCTGGCCAGCCCCTTTCAGAAAGACTAAATTTGACAATTCAAAATATAGTTGCATCAATCTGCTTCTACTTTTAGGGCTTCCCCTTCATGGAACATGGGCCACCATCACAGTCCTCGTACTGAACCAACATAGGTTTACCTTTTCCATAACTTTCTAGGCACTTATTCAAATTATTCAGCTTAACCTCACCTACAGGAACATCCAGTAAGTTAAATCCTGTAGATTAAATTCCTTTTTATTTTCTTGATTGCAGAGAATATACTTTTTCTTCAAGCCAAGTGGTGCTCAGTTTTCGTGAAGGTGGGCACAGAACTCGATCTTCCTCATCTGGGAAGGAACCTTGATTTAGGGATGAACTCCAACTTCTTCTGACTTCAATGAAAGCAAGGAATGCCTACTGTTGATTGTCACTATAGCTCACACTAAAGAAGTAATATGAAAAACTTTGCTACTCGACCCCCAAAAAAAAAAAAAAAAAATTCTACAAGTTCAATCAAGACCATATTGCTCACAAAAGTAATGTCACAACTAACCCAGAGCAAGTTCTAACTCAGAAAATTTATATTGTGGGTCCCTTATCTCTCCTCTCTCCATTTTCTTGTGTGTTTTCTGAGGACAAGGATTTTTTTCCGTGCATGCTGTCAGCTTTGAAAATCAACAAAGAGGTTTTTGGAGGGAGAGATGAGGATGATTTTAGAAGCAGGACATTTGATGCGATTGTGATACCATAATTGTCTACCCATAAAGGAATGTGTCATTTGACCTGCCAAATAACAACTTAGGAGAGTAACATTAGAGTAGACTCAAAATAACTAAAAGAAGAAAAAACTGAATAGTAATAAATGACAATTATTCCACATACCCCGCAGAGTAGCCTCGATAGTCCTGCAAGATGAACTCCCTGATAGGGAGATAAAATGACATGGTCAGCGCCCCAGAAGTATGAGGCTTGAGGTCACAGGTTCAAATCTTGTCTCCGCAGCATTTTTTTGTAATAAAATTTAGGGTCTGACTGTTAACCAGGACAAACATTTTTTGTTCACATATTCAGAAGGCAAGCTATTATCATTCCACAAAAAGCATCAGAAATGATGACATAAAAAAATCAACTGACATAATACACCTGTGTGGCCCTGATCCATAGAGGTTAGACCATTATAATAGCATAAGATAAATCCCTTTAAGGGTAGGGGTCACAGGCAACCAGGTGCAGATGACACCATGAGTCTCCATTGAAAGAACATAATCCTACAAAAGAGATCGTGACGAGAAAAATTAAGCAGATAGCAAGGATGAAAGAATTGAACTTCTGGCCAATATCTCTGCAAATGTCAACAGTACAGGAAGGTTATGAGGTGAGTCCCAAACTTCCAACAAGTCATGCATGGCAATAGGTCAGTAATCAGATTGACAAGAGCTCCGGGAAACAAGATGCCTGTCAAGTTATTACGAATATAACAAAGAAGCAAGGTTAAAAGATGAAAAATCAGTGTAAAAATAAATAAGCACAAAGAAGGAATATACTTTTAACTCTATGGAACTCATTAGATCATTAAAAATAACATAAGCAGAATTAGTGACAGAGTTCCTCCCCAAAAAGAGAAGTGGAGACCAATGTCAATCAGCGCAAGCTCAAGCTGCACAAAGCTCCAAATGGATCAAAAACATAAAAGAGTTGGGAACTGAAAATGAAAAAGTGAACCAAAAATATGACAACAAACAAGTGCGTGTATTGCATGCATGCTTGTACTGTATGTTTCAAATCTCAGTGGAAAGAAAATTTGTTCTAGGTCACTAGGGAAGTAAATTTGATGTATCTGAAGGCCAAAGTAATATTCTGAATGTAGTCAACCAAAATTTGTGTTTTTTCTAAACATCAGGATAAAAAGCTTCACAAAATGACATAGATAAGCTTAAGAATTAAAAGATAAATCAGAACATGGAAATTTATTTGCATGGGATAGCTCCACGAGATCATAGCAGCAATTAAAAGTGGTAGTGTTATGACCTAACAAATACTTCGGCATAAGAGAAACCAGAGGAAAAAGGTCCAAAGAATTGTTTTTCAGGCCAGCTTCTAAGAGATTAGCTCCAATGAGCTCATTCACCAACAGCAATGCAATCTGAACAGGGCTACTTTTCTACTTAGGACAATGACATTGGTCATAATGCATTCTGTACAGGGCTGCTTTTTTTTTTTTTGGCTAATGACACTGGATATGGTAACAAATGTTCACCTTCTCTTTGATCAGGTGAGAAATACAAGACTCATGTTCTCCGGTTAAAACAAAAGAATATCACATCTGGTCCTCCTTTAACAGTTGGTTTCAAAGACGTGCACAAATGAGCTCTATGATTTGACAAATAATCTCCTACTTTGCTAGGTTCCCTACAACAGTGAAGCAACATATATTCAATACAACATAATCATTATATTCACGAGTTACTAAGAAGTCTCACTCGAGAAGAAAACATTTATAACTGCTTCGTGGCTAGTGAATATGATTATCATCATCCCAACAAACTCACCCCCTCTCCCCCTCCCCTGCAAAAATTAACCACATGGGAGAACTGAAAAAAACAAACAAAAAAAAAAACCAGGAAAAATCTCTCCATTGAAGTAGCGGGCAAATTAGAACAAGGGAAGGGTGTATATAGCAAGTCCAATAAAAAAATAACCATTGACAGCAATAGAGGATGAATAGAAATTCTGGCATTGAAAGTGACCCATATGATTAATATCTACATGAAGAGATCACTATGAAAATGAGTGAAAACTCTAAATTCCATGCTCATCTAGTTGATGGAAGTTAAAAGAAACAAAAGAAAGAGGGGAAGTGTCCAAAAAAACGACAGCAAACAACACCGTGCACATAAAAAGATGAAGAGAATTTTGTTTGGAAAAGCACAAGTTGGCTTATGACAAGGGAAGCTAATACATACAAAGCCAATAGAGAACTAGATTCAGATAATTCTTGGCCTACACTTTTTACAGAATTGTTGTTCATCAAAACTTTCTCAGTGCAGCAGGATAAAATCATCTTTTGCATCTTTCTTATACACCATCAAACCAAACTGATCCTCTTCCGCTAAGTCGGGTTGGCTAAAAGGGTTTTTGCCTTCATTTAGCTATGTTGTAGGCCATGTCATTCACTAAGTCCAAATGTCTAAGATCATCCCTGTTGGCTTCTTAAAATTTTCTTCGGCCTCTCTCTTCTGCTCCTACAATGAACCTCTCAAAACTCTAATAAATCATCTTTTGCACATCATGCAATTTTTTGCTTTACATGACTAAACCACATCAAATATGTTTCACACATTGTTCTCTGTTGGAGTGTCTTGCGGGCCCCTTGAACTTCGTAGAATAACAATGTACAACTGCAAATCACAAAATTAGGGATTACATTATCTGGTTATGGTAGTTTCCTATTTAGGTGTAAATATTCCACATGTCTAGGGATAATTTCTAATTTGTAGGGATTACATTATCCAGTTATGGTAGTTTCCTATCTAGCAGCAATTTTTTGTATGTCTAGGGATTAATTTCTAATTTGTAGAGGAGTGCCTATAGGGAGTGCTTTCTATGGAGTGAGTGTAGGGATATCTCTACCAGAAAAGGCAACTAGGTCCTATATATAAGCCTGTACTGATCAGCTTAATGGTGTGTCATCACATGGTATCACAGAAAGAACACTTCGGGAAATTTCTCTGTTCACATATGACCTTTTCCAAAACCCCAGCCCAGACAAATATCAGCTTCATTGCTGATTCTGGCCTCACTAGCCATATAGCTCTCTGGTTTTGTATCTCCATGCTTTCTTTCCTCCCTAAAAATGTCAGCAGCATTGGAAAATTTCTCCAATCCTAGCAGAGCCACTCCTACATCTTTGCCAAATTATCAACAAAGAAACATCAGAACTTACACCTTTTATTTAGGTTTAATGGAAAAACTACTTACAATGGACAGACTATAAAGACAATCCTCAAGGGAAGAGGAAAGTTGAGCCATTTGACTGAAAAGGAGCCAGAAAGGAAAGATCAATGTTAGTTAGATGGAATGAAGAAGACTCAGATGACTACGTCATGGCTCTGAAACTCAATGGAGCCTGAGATCAGTTCAGCATAAATGTTTCTACCAAATGCCTGAGAGATATAGAAGGTAGTGTGACAATCATACTCCAAAATGAAAATTGATCTATTAATCATGAGATCAGGACCAAAATAACATCCAGTAAGAAAGGTACCTGCTTGATCACCAAGGACTGTGATCTTATGAAAGGGCTACAGCTTGAACTAGATCATTACAGAAGTTTATGCTGAAATGCAGCAAGGAAACTGAGAAGAGCTGAAGAACAGGTACGTTACAGTCCCCAACTACAAAAAGATTGGTCATAGTTTCTACAAGGTTTACCAAAGATGGAGCAAAGGAGAATACCCAGGGCAAAATTCTAATCAGAAAGTCAGGCAAAATTTTAGGGCACCAAATCAAGGAGTTGGTGTACACTGCAAGAAGCCTAGCGATACCAAAGACACATGGTGAAAACCTCACAGAAAACCTCCAGAGATAGGCCACGAAAGAGGCAACAAAGGGGAAGCAGTAGAGTGGATATGCCAAACAGACTGATTCTGAGAATCATCACCATGAGGATCAGAGTCACAATGAGATTGGTAAGGTGGAAACTTCAACAAAGAAGAAATGGGAAGATTAAGTAACCTACTTAATTTTAAGCTAATGCCTGGAAGATTGTGTTCATTGGCTCAGACTGGAAATTTTTCTGGTTCTTATGCTTGGTGTCTACAATACCCCACACAATATCTCTTGGGTCATAGATTCCAGAGCCAACAATCATGGATGGATTTCCATAAATGTTCATACTTATATCCATTACTACTTCTGTAGGCTAGGGAACCATATCCCTATTTCCCATGCTCCTAAAAAACATGCTATAAATCCCCAACTTATCTATAAACCTCTTGTTCGTTAGCGAGCTACCAAAGATTGAGATTGTCCACTAAAATTTATTCTACAAACTTGGTTTCAAGATTGGGCTATGAGGACAACGATTGGGCTTGCTAAAGAAAGGGTTGGACTCATCATCTCTGAGACTAAGAGCAATAACAGTGACCAGCCATCATTTTCTTACCTATCCTAACACACATTCCCAGATAAAAAGGAGCTTTGTCTTCAGAATTGCCGCCATGTACATCTTCATTTAGTTAGACAAAAATAAGTTCACTTTATTATTTAAAAATGTTGGCATTGGTAGTTTACATTGTGAGGTTTGTGAATTTTCAAAACAACATTGTGTTTCCTTTTCTTAAAGCAACAATAGATCGTCTTCACCTTTTTCCTTAATCCACTCAGCATATGAGGACAATCAAGGGTTCCAAATGTGTCAGGGGCCAAATGGGCTGTGGTGTTCATTGGTTATTGCACAAGGGTAACGTGGGTCTTTCTCATGCAAACAAATCTCAAGTGAGTGAAGGCTTTCCTTTTCTTTTTTCCTCCCCCCCCACTCCAAATGATCAAGAACCAATTTGGGTCAAATATGAAAACCTAAGGAGTCATAATGCGAGAGCCTATTTTTAATCAAACCATGTCACCTTTGTTTTGCAAAAAGAAAGGATGCTAATCATTCCTCTTGTGTAGACACTCCTCAACAAAATAAGCTTGCTTAACAAAAGAGACAGCACCTACTCAAAGTAACTAGAGCTCTCTTGTTTCAAACACGTTCTTAAGACCTACCCTACCTAAGGGGAAGCAGATATAACCACAGCCCATTTGATATATAGGATGCCTTCAAAGACTCTAGGGCTCAAAAGTCCTATGGAAAAATTCCTAATCCATTTTCCCACCTCACAAATAAAAATCAAACTCCCTTTAGCTTTATCCATCTTCATGCTCACAACAGAGAAAAACGTGACCCACGGGCCCTAAAGCGCATTTTTGTTGGCTATTCTTCCACAAAAGGGGCATAAATTTTTTCATCTCCCTTCGAGGAAATTTTTTGTTTCCATAGATGTGGCATTTGTTGAACGACGACCTTTTTCACTACTTATCTTGAAGGGGTGAGAGACACTGTCATACCCAAGCACTAATATTAGAAAAATAATGTTTGAATTAAAATAACTAAGTAAACATCATGGATAATTATAAATTCGGATGAAACCCTAACTGTTATATATCATTTGTAGTTGGTGCCTAAGAAAAGCATGAGCCGCACATGTGCTTAGTTAATTAGCGAATCCACACCAGATCCGAGCAATACGGGCGATGTGCTTATTTTAGGTAAAATCATCACGTTTAATGAGCACATAAAGGGCGCAAATGTGCTCCTTCCGAATTCGGGCACCTAAAGGTGCATATAAAGGGCACTCGCACGTGCTTTATAAATTTGGTTGTGCATAATGTGCACATGATAGTTGCACATGCACCAGCCAGAATTGGCCATGGCGCATGATGGGCGCATAAATGGCACATGTGCGCCAGTTTATGTATATGAGAGGCTTTTGCCTCTTTTCAACTCATTTACCACAAAATCTAGAAAGAACAGAGAAAAAGAATAAAGGAAAAGACAGAGGAGCAGAGGGAAGGGATTTTGAAGCAAAACCTTGAATGATCGTTGAAAATTACAGTAAGGCAAGTAAATTCTATACCTAATCCTTCACTCTTTTACAAAAATTTCTGAATATTTTCTTCATGTTTATCCAAAATCTAAGATTCATGTCTTTATGCTCCATGCATTTGTTCATCCATGTTCCTTTGGAAGTTTATCTTGCATACACGGCCTTTATTCCTTATATTTCTCAAATTTTTGAAGTCAATTGTTTATGTTCATGATAAATGTTGAAAAAAATACTGAATTTATTGAAAAAATCTCTCGCATGTCCAAGAATGCTAAAGAACTATGCCAAATCTCTACACCCAAATTTATGAAAAGTTTTTGTTATTTCCAAATTCTAAAAAGCATTGTTTTGTAGATATTTCTTTTCGTTGTTTTTATAATAAATTATCGTAAAGAATTAACAGAATATATTATTAACTTGTCACTATATATTAAAGAGAGGAAAAGGTCGTATGATGACTCTCCCACGGGTTACAATCGTGGGTATGGCCCCGCCTATAAGAAATAATATGTAACCCTCTCCACAAGCTTTGAATAATGGAATAAGGCCCATGTTTATGTGGAAAAAATATATAAACCAACCTTTATATATTTATCCCTACTTGATGAGGTTTACCGCTGGAATTTGGTTCATCATTTCCCCTTGCATGTTCATGTTGAATCGTGATTATTTTTATGCCTCATTGTTTACTTGTTGACTTTTCACTCAACTTGCATTGTCACCACTTTTCAGATAAGCTAGCTTGGGCCACTTTGAATTTTTGGACTAGTGGGCATTCATTTTAGAGGATCATGGAAGATAACGAATGCTATTTATATATTTAGAAATTGTCATCGAAAAACAGTTTAGTAGTTCAAAATAGTTGGTATGTACAAGTTGTTCTATGGGGCAGATAGGCCACACATTTTTCTTTTGGTTTTCATGTTAACGTTACTTTGCAAGATTTGTTGTTGGATGGTTTCAGTAGTATATATGTTTTGATGAGCAGGTACTAGAGGTTGAGGTGGTCAATTAGAGTAAATTTGATCGTATCCTAGGACGAATATTCATATATATTGCTTGAGTTACTAATGGATTTTCATGTAGCATTGTGATCTGGATTTTAAGGGTCAAATATTGATTACTTTTATGTTGTTAATCCAGGTCATGACAGACACTATGAAAGATAAGAATGAGAGCCTCCTTGTACTTTCCCAACTACTGCTCCTAAAACTTTGCCTGAAATAGCCCAATCCAAGCCAAACTTGGAACCTGGAAACATGACCAAACAGAATCAACCCCTTCTGATCTGCCCAGGCCAACATCCATTACTGAAAAACCACTTGGTGTAATCATGGGGAAAAGTAGTCCATCCTCACCAATGCAAGTTCAGGAGTTCAATCCTGAACAGAATATGAGGAGTCAAGAAACTTCTCATGTCATTGATGACTTAAGCATTTCCATTGCTGCTAAGAAGGTATTTGCAGCTGTACTAAACACCAGATATCTTAATTTGTCTCTTTAAACAAATGTTCTTCACACCACAAATGTTTCCTCACACAAATAGACTCCATCTATATACCACAATGCTTCATGAGGCGCTTAGGGATAAGAACTGGAAAATTCATATAAAAAAGGAAATGAATGCGTTAAAGAATCAAACTTGGAAAATAGTACAGTCTCTAAGAGGGAAAAAACTTTTGGATGCAAATGTGTGATCATAGTTATGTATAAAGCAAATGGTCCTTGGAAAGGGAAAAGGTAAGACTAGTAGCTAAGGGGTACACCCAAACCGATGGAGCAGATTATCATGAAACCTTTGCACCAGTACCAATGATGAACAATATCCGCGTAACTTTTATTGATTGGCACTTGCAGCAATTTGATGCAAAGAACGGTTTCTTGGATGGTGATTTAGATGTGTACATGACAGTGGCACTTGGCTTAACAAAATGCTTTGGCAGCAATCAGGCATACAGGTTAAAGAAAGCATTGTATGGGCTGAAGCAGCCACCTCTTGTGAGGTTTGGAAGACTCAAAAAGGTCATGCTTGGAACGAAATACAGGCAAAATCACAGAGATAACACATTTCTAAACAAACACTTTACCAGGGGAGAATTTACAGAGCCGATTATGTATGTCGATGACAATTTTCACAGGAAGTGATCAAAGGAGATGCAGCGACTCAAATCACCAGGTTAGCACAAGATGACAAGCTTACAGACCTTGAAAACTCAGAACTTCTTGGGAGTAAAAGTGGCCCCGTAAAGTGAGGGCCTTTTTATGTCCCAACTGAGGTATAATATGGACCATCTTCAAGAGACATGGATGTTGGGTTGCCAACCCATTGATACACCTATAACCGAACCATAAATTAGATGAAGACAGATGAGGAAGCGGTTGATAGGGGAGGATATTAAAAACGTGCATGAAAGATGATCTATTTGTCTCACACATGGCCACACATAGAATATGTCATTGTGTAGTAAGTCAGTTCGCGCATGATCTAAAGAATATTCATTTTTAGGCAGTCTATATAGAGTGCTACGGTATCTCAAAGCTACTACTAGGAAAGCAGACATGTTTAAGAAGAACACCAAACTGCTGAATTCAACATGTGTTCAGACTGGGCAGGTTCTATACAAATAGAAGACCAACCACTTGTATTGCACTGCATTTTATCAAAACCAAGTAACATTTTAGACGTAAGAAGAAAATATTGGTGGATAGGCCAAATGCAGAGGCTAAGTTCAAAGCTATAGGCCATGGCATCTGTGAACTTTAGTTGATAAGGATTATATCTTGGATGACCTCAAGATTAAATGGCGAAAACCGATGATGCCCTACTGTGAGATCAAATCATCCACGAGTATCGTGCACAGTCCGATTCAACATGATGGAACAAAACACAGAAGTTGATCAACAATTTATAGAAAAGTTTGAAGGTAAATTAATCTGCACACCCTATGTTACTACTCATAAGCAGATGGCAGATATGTG
The DNA here is from genome assembly GCA_028571085.2 of Nepenthes alata. Classification (NCBI taxonomy): domain Eukaryota; kingdom Viridiplantae; phylum Streptophyta; class Magnoliopsida; order Caryophyllales; family Nepenthaceae; genus Nepenthes; species Nepenthes alata. Next base: position 12,544 of record JAOVVI020009577.1, read on the forward strand.
GATTACAAGTTTAGCTAGTAATCCTCTCGAAGATATTACAAGCAAGTTGTGAATAGCAAATATATATTCAACAGCTTGGGGGGGAAATGGAGAATATCTCCTGTTTTTTAACTTTCCCAGAATATTGATGTACAACTGCAAATCAGACAGAGAATTTTATCTAATTATGGCAGCTTCCTATCTGGGTGTAAATATTCATGATTTCTATGGATTAGTTCCATAGTGAGTGGTCATAGGTAGTGATTGTAGGGATTTCTTTACCAGAATAAGCATTGGGTTCTATTTACAAGCTTGTACCAATCAGATTAATATTGTGAAATGAAATCAGTTTTCTCCACATTTTCTCCTCTGAGTCCCAACGTTATTGTCTCTAGTATAACATTATCCTATATGTTCTAGTATAGCATCCATCTCAATACCTTCATCTCTCCTTAGTACTAAAAAACCCAGCACTCTACTCCTTAAAACATGGCTGGCCTATTGCCACTGTAATTGTAGTTTCCACAAAGTTTGAATGATCTTTCCAATTAGTCATGGATTGAAATATTGGCCAACATCTGACATATCGGCCAATATATATCAGTATCAAGTCCCTTGACGTCCATATTTCCTGATACTACAAAAAAATAGAATACATTTTCATATGGTTAACATATAGGCCGATATGTAAAATATCGACCGATATACCGAATATTTGGCCAATATATCGGCCAGTGTTTTCTTATAAGTTTATGACTTGCATATAATTTTTTGCTTCCACTATATCCAATAGAGATACATATTGTCCGATATTGATATTATTGTGATTGATATTATACCGATTCCGATATTTTCATCCATGGCAATCACACAAGACACTTGAAGCACTTTTTTTCATTTCATCTAGCATTCTTTAATTTAATTAGTACTATTTTTATTAGTCACCCATCGAAATGAGCCATTGATATCAGATATCTAAAAATATCTCTTTGAGATGCTTTCAGTCCCTAT
>JAOVVI020009578.1:0-12500 GCA_028571085.2 Nepenthes alata
ATTTCACAAAACCTTTATCACTTAGTTTTCGACTTTTTGGAAATATATTAGCAGATGAATTAGTTGTTGTTGTTCTTCTTTCTTTAGTACCATTAGTCATTCCTATACCTGTCATGGTCCTTGGATTATTTACAAGTGGTATTCAGGCTCTTATTTTTGCAACTTTAGCCGCAGCTTATATAGGAGAATCCGTGGAGGGTCATCATTGATTCCTTTTCAAAATGATATTGAAGTCTTTTTTTTTTAGCTTATACCAATCGCTCCAAAAATCGAATTCATTTAGGGAACACAAATAGACATCGGATAATAGAGAAATACGCATAGTATAAATTGTAAAAAGAGGAATTGATTAGGATAACGGGGTTAAACTAGGTAAATCGATGTTTCGAATAATTCTTTTTTAGACTCCGATTGAAGCTAAAATAGAATAGTCGCTTTCCACTATGGGCGAAAGACATGTATATTTGATAGTCGACATTGACTCGTTATATATGAATCGATATTTCATTTAGTACTTTACTTGAATTTGGGGGTCGAAAGAAAAGTTCTTTCTTTATGACTTGAATCGACTCAATAAACAGATCAAATTAAGACAGAGAGTTAAAAATTCAAAGAACGATTCGAAAGAAAAGGAAATCGACCGAGTTGTATGGATTCAGAACGATTCCACGACTAGGAAAAGATTCAGTCTTTCTGAGGATCTGATGGTTCAATAACATTTTTTCAACAATTCGCAGTTCTTAGTTACTTCGATTGGATGAATCTTAGTGATAGAATCAGTAAGGCCTAATTCATCGGTTGATCATATCACTAACCATTTTTTTTTTTTAAGGAACTTCTCATGAATAATCCATTGATTTCTGCCGCTTCCGTCATTGCTGCTGGGTTGGCTGTAGGACTTGCTTCTATTGGACCTGGAATTGGTCAAGGTACTGCTGCGGGTCAAGCCGTAGAAGGTATTGCGAGACAGCCCCAGGCAGAGGGAAAAATAAGAGGTACTTTATTGCTCAGTCTGGCTTTTATGGAAGCCTTAACAATTTATGGACTGGTTATAGCATTAGCACTTTTATTTGCCAATCCCTTTGTTTAATCCAAAAAATCTGAAAATTATTGCCTTGGACTTGTCGCTTGCTTTTTTACATTATATCGAGATTTCCCTTCGACTTTGACTTATTGATTATGAAAAAAGAACCGGGGGAAGGACTCATTTGAAGAGGAGGAATTAGACTTAGCGATTCCCCTTCTTCCTTTCCCTGAGCTAAGAAGAGGAAAGCTCGTTAGTTTAGGAAGTGTTGCAATAAACGAGGTATTTTGCAATTGCCATAAACCTTGGTACCTAATTCGATTCCATTTTAAAATGGAATCGAATTTCTCATTTTTTTCCATTCCATTTAGAAAAAGGAAAAAATGGAAGTAATACAACAAAGAATTCTGCTCGATTTTTGGAGTCTATCGATAAGAGGAGATCTTATGAAAAATGTAACCGATTCTTTCCTTTCTTTGGGTTACTGGCCATCTGCCGGGAGTTTCGGGATTAATACCGATATTTTAGCAACAAATCTAATAAATCTAAGTGTAGTGATTGGTGTATTGATCTTTTTTGGAAAGAGAGTGTGTGCGAGTTGTTTATTTCAAAAATAAGCTGGATTCAACCAACTACACCCCCATTTCCTTAGAACTAGGAAAGGGGTGCATGATCCTGCGAATTACTTCTAAAAAAATTGAGAAATCATATGGAAGAACCATAGCATTTCGCGATTCGTTGGTAAATAAACTTTGATTCTCTATCAACCGATAAAAATGTGGGACCATTAACATGGTTAAAACGAAATTCTTTGAAGTCCAGACATAGCAGGGTACTCTTTCTACGTTAATACCGCGATGGTTTTAACTTTCAAGGGAATATTTCGAAATTGATCGATATAGAACACTCATGTCGATAAACCGATTTGAACCCTTTCTTGGAGAGGGAAAAGTGTTTATCCTTTTTCCTTTCTGATTAAATGCCAAGTGTTGAGTCGATGACCTAATGTATCAATTTTTTTGGATTTAAAGAAAAAAAAAAAAAAAACAACTTTGCTGACGATTACCTAGTTTTTCTTTGGTCAGAAGAGTCCTCCAAATAGTTTGGTCTAGGATTACCCTTTCCATTTTTTTTTATACGAAGAGAGGATAGGTTCATTACATTCAAAAAAAAGATATGGAATTCCATTTTGCTGGAATTGAAGTAAATGAGCGTGAGAGCCAAATGAATTGAAAAATTCACGTTTGGTTCGGGAAGAGATCATGAAATTTTTGAACTGAATGGCAAGATAATCTACTTTCATTAAGTGATTTATTAGATAATCGAAAACAGAGGATTTTGAATACTATTCAAAATGCAGAAGAACTTGGTGTAAGAGCCATTGAACAGCTGGAAAAAGCCCGGGCTAACCTACGGAAAGTCGAAATGGAAGCAGATCGGTATCGAGTGAATGAATACTCAAAAATGGAAGAAGAAAAATGGAATTTGATTAATGCAAGTTATCAAACTTTAAAACAAAACGAAAATTACAAAAATGAAACCATTCGTTTTCAACAACAAAAAGTGATTAATCAAGTTGGACAACGAGTTTTCCAAAAAGCCTTACAAAGAGCTCTAGGAACTCTGAAAAGTTCTTTGAACAAGGAATTACACTTCCGTATCATCAATGCGAATATCAGGTTGCTTATTGCGATGAAAGAAAAAACCGATTAGTACTTCTATTCTATCTAGGTATTATTTTTTTTTTTTTTTTCAAAAAAGAATTAAGGATGACTCATGGGAACCATTCGAGCCGACGAAATTAGTAACATTATCCGTGAACGTATTGAACAATATAGTAGAGAAGTCAAGATTGTTAATACCGGTACCGTACTTCGGGTAGGGGACGGCATTGCTCGTATTCACGGTCTTGATAAAGTAATGGCAGGCGAATTAGTCGAATTTCAAGAGGGGACGGTTGGCATTGCGCTGAATTTGGAATCAAATAACGTCGGTGTTGTATTAATGGGTGACGGGTTGATGATCCAAGAAAGAAGTTCTGTAAAAGCAACGGGAAAAATTGCTCAGATACCTGTGAGTGAGGCTTATTTGGGTCGTGTTATAAATGCTCTGGCGAAACCTATTGATGGGAGAGGTGAAATCTCAGCTTCTGAATCTCGGTTAATTGAATCTCCCGCTCCGGGTATTATTTCGAGACGTTCTGTATATGAGCCTCTTCAAACAGGACTTATCGCGATTGATTCGATGATCCCTATAGGACGTGGTCAGCGAGAATTAATTATCGGGGACAGACAGACTGGTAAAACAGCAGTTGCTATAGATACGATTCTCAACCAACAGGGTCAAAACGTCATATGTGTTTATGTAGCAATTGGTCAAAAAGCATCTTCTGTGGCACAGGTAGTGACGGATTTACGGGAAAGGGGAGCGATGGAATACACTATTGTGGTAGCCGAAACCGCGGATTCCCCTGCTACATTACAATACCTTGCCCCTTATACAGGAGCAGCCCTGGCTGAATATTTTATGTACCGTGAACGACACACTTCAATTATTTATGATGATCTTTCCAAACACGCACAAGCTTATCGACAAATGTCTCTTCTATTACGAAGACCGCCAGGTCGTGAAGCTTATCCCGGAGATGTTTTTTATTTGCATTCACGCCTTTTGGAAAGAGCCGCTAAATCAAGTTCGCTTTTAGGGGAAGGAAGTATGACCGCTTTACCAATAGTTGAGACTCAAGCAGGAGACGTTTCGGCTTATATTCCTACTAATGTCATTTCGATTACCGATGGGCAAATATTCTTATCGGCCGATCTCTTTAATGCTGGAATTAGGCCTGCTATTAATGTAGGTATTTCTGTTTCTCGAGTAGGATCTGCAGCTCAAATAAAAGCTATGAAACAAGTTGCGGGCAAATTAAAATTGGACTTAGCCCAATTCACAGAATTAGAAACCTTTACGCAATTTGCTTCTAATATCGATAAAACGACTCAGAATAAATTAGCAAGAGGTCGACGATTACGCGAATTGCTCAAACAATCCCAATCCGACCCTCTTACGGTGGAAGAACAGATAATGACTATTTATACCGGAACGAGCGGTTATCTGGATTCATTAGAACTTGGACAGGTAAAGGACTTTCTTACTGACTTACGTAAGTACTTAAAAAGGAATAAACCGGAGTTCCAAGAAATTATATCTTCGACCAAGACATTCACTGAGGAAGCAGAAGCCCTTTTAAAAGAAGCTATTCAAAATCAGATGGAATGTTTTTTGCTTAAGGAACAGGCGTAAAGAAATTGATCCCTCATTATGAAATATTAAGAAGATGAATTAATAAAAATAGGAATATTTCTTTTTCATATCATTTTTTTTTTGAATAAAAAAAAATGATATGAAAAAGAATTGCGTCCAATAGGATTTGAACCTATACCAAAGGTTTAGAAGACCCCTGTCCTCTCCGTTAGACAATGGACGCTTTTTATTCCGAGTTTTTCGCATTTTCACTGTCCCTTTTTGTTCGGAAAAAAGAATTGGATGGTATGTGAGATGAGAGAATTTCGTGAGTATTCAATTCAACGATGCATTAATTTCATAATTCGAAGCGGGTAGCGGGAATCGAACCCGCATCCTTAGCTTGGAAGGCCAGGAGTTATAGTCGACGTCAATTTTTTCTTTTTAACGTCTCTAATTCAAAACCGAACATGAAACTTTCATTTCATTCGGCTCCTTTATGGAAAATGCAGAAATTTTTGATTCAGATCTCCCAGGAGAAAGAAATGCAAAAAATTCGACCCATAACATCTATGTCAGCCTTTTGTATGACTTTTTCAAATCGCTTTCTAGATGATCCTTATAGAAAATAGAAAATAGAAAATAGAAAATAGAAAGGGGGTATCCATTTTTTCGAGTTACTTCGTTCTCGAGTTCTCTTTGAGAATCCTGAGGAAAAGCATTTTCTTTCTACCGAGCTAAAACAAGATAAGATGCCTCTAGTAAACTAAAGTCATCCTTTAGTTAGCTCTTTTCCTTCCATTTTCGCTATACAAAGAAAAGATTGAAGATTTAGTTACGATTAGAACTCTACCTTTTCACTTCATCCGTGGATTCTTTACTCATACTCATTCGATTGGAAATCAAGTATTGTGATCCAATTCATAAAATTCTGTTTCGTTTATAATCCAATTTTTCAATTTCTAATTGACTCTTGGATACAAATGACGAGAATGTATAAATTCCCTCCATTTTGTCATTGAAGGGTAAAGGATTAATTCCTTTTAAAAGAAAAAAGTTTTTATCGAAATAGGAAGAAAATCGAAGGACCCCTTAACTCTTAAGGGGTTAATAGAACGAATCACACTTTTACCACTAAACTATACCCGCTACAATATGATTATTGTATCGAAATGGAACTCTTGTCGAATAATGACATTGGACATAATCCAGAAAGACTCAGAAAATAATCATGAACATCAAAAATAGGATTGACCTCCTTCGTAGGAGGACTTAATGAGATTAGAAAGAGGAGAATTAAATAACTCAAAATTGAATTCTATCTTTTGTTCTAGGAATTTGACAGATATGGTTTTAAGAAAACTGCTAAAGTAAGGTCATAACTAAAAAATTGGGCAAGAACTCCTAGTTTCATTTTTTTGGAACAAATGAAAGAAAGAAAGAATTTTTTTTTTTTCATTTCTATTGAATTTTTTGAATTGCAATTTCCGATAAAATTTTGACTTGTATTAATAAAAAAACTTGTAGATCTTATATCTATTTATCTACCGTTTTTATAGTATGGTAAGAAGAAAGCCAAAAGAAAATGAAATAAAAGAAAGTAAAGATAGTATGGTAAGAAGAAAGCCAAAAGAAAGTAAAGAAAGGCCCTTATTTACTTTCTTTTATTTTATTTTATTTAATCGACTTTATTTTGAAAATTATGAAAGGCCTTTCCGTTTTTTTTTTTCTGATGTAACTGTAACATAGTAATTATTTGTTTTTAATTACTTTTCTTTTCGGTTGGGAGAGATGGCTGAGTGGACGAAAGCGACGGATTGCTAATCCGCTGTACATTTGTACCGAGGGTTCGAATCCCTCTCTTTCCGTTTTTCTTGAGGACTTTCGATTGGATTTGATTAATTGTTTGAATTTCTCTCCAGTCCTTTTTGGGTTAAAGGTAGAGATCAAAATCCTAAGACAATTTCTCAAGACAGAAAACTTTATTCTTCGCGTCCAGGATTACGTCCTGGGTCATTAGAGAGGAATCCAAAGATGAAGAGAGAAACAAAGAATATCACTACTGTGTAAACGAAGAGTTTGAGAGTAAGCATTACACAATCTCCAAGATTTTTTTTTTGGAAAAAAGAGAATAGATTCCCCATTTTTATACCATATACCTTATTTTATTTTGCCACCGAGCACCGAAGCGTTTTGTAGAAAAAAAAAAAAAATTATTAGGCATTTTTTTCTATAATTTTTTTGTATAAAAAATTTTTCACTTTTAAATCGGTCGTTCATACTGTAATACTTATTTCATCTTCTATTAGAATTTTGATTTCTTTCTCGAAAAAATCATTCATCTTTCTAGGATAAGATTTAAGATCTCATCGAAAACTTACAGCAGCTTGCCAAACAAAGGCGAATAGAAAAAAGAGCAAAGGGATGACTGGCATAAAATCGACGATTGGACTCAAAAAAGCGTAGGCTTCGGGCAATTTGGCAACCAAGAAAAAACGAATGGTAGAAAGGGAAGATTCAAGACCGATACAGAAAGCAATAGTAGACGTAATACAGATGGAGATTTTAAAGATATTAAACATAACAGACATTTTTTTCTTGGACATAATTACATTTTGATTGAGTTAAGCAAGTTCGATCCATTTTTTTTTGAACTTACTTAACTCAATCAAAAATCCTTCATTTCTCAAATCAAAGGAGAATAGAAGAAATCGGACTTTCGTATAATATTTTAATTGAATTCTATGGAATGATCAATAAATTCAGTTTCTTTTTCGACCTATATTATACGTGTACGTTTAAAAAACTCCTATCCGAAAAAAAAGAACCCCATTCATCTTTTATTATTTATTTTCTAAAGGTTGTTAAAATTATAAAAACTATAATAGCAGGACTTAGAAATAAACCTAGATAAAAAACGATATTAAGCAACGCGACGAGAAAGATTAAAATGAGATAGAGGGCGTACAAGACAGATCTCAGGATATGAAAAATCGCTAGAATTATTTCTAGGAGCGATTTGCAGATACTTCCGAGCGAAAAAAAAATGCACGAGATGGGTTGCCCGAGAGATTTGACGGATTTGATTAGCGACTGCGTATTCGAACTTAAACCTCTCTTCAAAGGATCAAGAATGGGGCCTCCTCTTTCTTTTTTTTCTTGTTTTTGCATCTGCGCGATACAAAAACTTCGATAAATAATAGTCCCAATGGGACTTAAAGGTGTTTGTTATTTATTGAGGTACTCTCATTAGGTCGTTACGTTACGCATTTTGATTCTTATTTTTTAGATACTTGTAGATACTTGGACTAAAATTGGCGAGCAATCAAAAAAAAGATTAGACTTATTAGTGTAAAACCTAAATCTAAGTGGGGCGTGGCCAAGTGGTAAGGCGACGGGTTTTGGTCCCGGTATTTCGAAGGTTCGAATCCTTCCGTCCCAGGGCCTATGCTCTAGACAAAATCAGGCATAATAAAAAGTTTCGATTGAAACATATATTGTGATTTTATATGCCATTATCATGCAAATATTTATTAGCGAATTCAAAAAAATGCTCAATAAAATAGAAAAAACAAAATCGAATATTGAGAAAGATATATATCTAATTTAAACAAGAATATCTATATATTCTTGTTTAAATTTAGATAGAGAGTATAGATTGTTTAACTTTCTATGTATTAACTAAACCAATGACTATTCATGATTCCATAATTGAATCGATCGTATACCAAGTCAAAATGAAAGGAATGTTATGGTAAAACTTCGTTTAAAACGATGTGGTAGAAAGCAACGTGCGACTTGAAGGACATAATCCTTTATGGATTTAAAAATCCATCACTTATGTAAAAAGGTGTTCTTGACTCGACATCCTTTGTTCTCTTTCACTCGAATCCGGTTTTCTTGGGTTGGAATGGAAATAGTATATTATGGGGTGGAGCTCGAGTCGAAAGTATCGATTCCTTTTTAAGGGCAAGGATCTAGGGTTAGTATCAATCAATAAGTTGGAACAACTTCGTAAGTATATCTTTGAAAAAAGAAATCGAAAGGATCCAAGTCGAGCTTTCATTCAAATTCAATTTGTTGAAATTGCTAAAACCCTTTTTATTAAAAAAGTGAAAAAGGATCTCGTCTGAGGATTGGATCAACCGTTCTTTGATCGAAAAAAAAATCCTAAAAAAGGTATTGTTGCTACCTTTTTTGAAAAGATTAAAGATCAACGAAGTAATGCCTAAACCTAATGATTCACAGCAAGGATAAATCCAGAACAAGTAAAGACCCTTTCGATTGTGCTCGGCATGATGAGTTGAAATCCATTTGAAAATGAGAAAAACAAAAAGGGATTAAAGACCGCTCAATAAATGAAATGCCAAATTTCTTTTGAGCAATTTGAGAGTTAGTCAACTTGAGTTATGAGTACAAATGATTTTTTTTTTAAGAAAACCAAAAAGGATTTAATTTCTAGTCTAATCGATTTGGTGATTTTATAGACCTATTTACGCTTCAATAGATACAGAACTTCAATTCATTTTTCTCGAGCCGTACGAGGATAAAACTTCCTATACGTTTCTAGGGGGGGTATTGTTCATCTAATCTATCCCAATGAGCCGTCTATCGAATCGTTGCAATTGATGTTCGGTCTCGAAGAGAAGGACGAGATCTTCGAAAAGTGGGTTTTTATGATCCAATAAAGAATCAGACTTATTTAAATGTTCCTGCTATTCTTTTTTTTCTTGAAAGGGGTGCTCAACCTACAAGAACCGTTTCTAATATTTTAAAGAAGGCGGATGTTTTTAAGGAACTTCGCTTTAATCAAATGTAATTCGAAAAAAAAAAAGGGCGATTCCTCTATGATTTATTAGAATCTTTTTCTTTACTTTTTGATTTCTCCTTCTCTTGATTTATTCTCTTCATACCTACTTTTTTCCAACGAAATCTCAAAAGTCGATTTGATTGATAAGATGAATAGAAGAAGATCAAGTGAATAAAAAGAAATTGTATCTTGAACCGGTCAACAAACGAAGTTCTTCTATTTAGAAATAGAAAATTCGAGCATTACCTTCACCTAGGTTTCCCTGTAACTCTACTAAAACTAAAAAAGCTTACTTATTCAAAATCAAAAGCCGATGATCTTTCCTATTTCTTTTTTATTTATTCTATAAGACTTTCTATCTATGTCGATTTTTTATGTAGTGCCGACCCAAGACAAGTTTTTTCTTAACTTAGATTTCGAATTTTTGGAAATTTTCTATGTATTGACAAGAGCGTATTGAACAAATAGAATTCGATCGTAAATGAAAAAATCTTTTTCTTTTTTTCTGTGTTCGACAGACACTTTAAAGATTTTCTTTTTTATTTTATTCAAATTGAAAGATTGGTTTCATTTTTTGCGATACGAAATTTGAGTAATAATAACAGAAAAATTCGAGAATTTTTCTGTTATTATTATTTTCTTTATTATTCCGATTGGATCTGATTGTATTGGAAGACTTTTGGGGATATTTAAGCGAAATTTCGAAATGGAAATCTGCGCGTAGCTGCTACGAGTCCTGACTTGAATCCCGGGCAAACCGGGGTCATTCTTTTTCATGGGTTCCTAACTCAATGGTAGAGTACTCGGCTTTTAACCGATGAGTTCCGGGTTCGAGCCCCGGGTAACCCAGGGTCATTCTTTTTCATGGATTGCTAACTGAAACTTAAACTTAATGGTAGAGTACTCATTTAAATGCAGCTAGGATCTTTTTTACATTTTTATACCTTTGGATGAAGCAAACCGTCTATATTATCAGTACACTTGGTAATAACACGGTTGATCCCGAAGGGAATGGATAGAAAGAAGAGCATGTCGTATCAATGGAGAATTCCGATCCTATTTCATTGATTCTTATCTTACCATATTTTTCTTTGAATGGAATTCATTTCGTTCCAAGAATTCACTTTTCTATTGGGTTAATTGAATAAATGGGTCGGGTTCTAGGGCTCTAATTGTAGGGAAAAAGCGAGTTCTTAATTGGAATTTGAATGATTCTCCGTCCCAAATAAACGTTTTAAATCGATTAGTGACTAATATGAGAAAGATTTCTACCATGACGGACTGGATTATTCATTTTTGAGTGAATCCTAATTTGGAGTTATTCTTTATTCGAAAAAGTGTAGATGAGTGTGTAAAAGAAAGAATCGATTGGTCAAGAATCCTTAAAAAAAAAGATCGAGAGTTTGTTGAGGCATTTCTCGGTCTCCGAAGTATCTTTTTTTTTTAATAAAACCTTGTTTTGGTTTTGACTGTATCCCATTATTTATCATTTGATAACCTAAGAAACCCTTCACTTTTACTTGTATTTTCCGGTCTAAATGAAAATCGAAGAAATCCAAGGATATTTAGAATTATCTAGATCTTGTCAACACGACTTTTTCTATCCACTCCTCTTGCAGGAATATATTTATGCATTAGCGCACGATCATGGTTTAAAGAAAAGGATTTTGTTAGAAAATGCGGATTCTGAAAAGAAATACAGTTTACGAATTGTAAAACGTTTAATTACTCGTCTGTATCAACAGAATCTTTTTCGTTTTGATCCTAATTCTTTTAATGAAAATGAATTTTTTAGAGACAAAAAAAAATTGGATTTTCAAATGGTATCGGAGGGCTTTGCAGTCATGGTAGAAATTCCATTTTCACTACGATTGCTATCTTCCCCAGAAAGAAAGGAGATTGTAGTAAATTCTCATAATTTACGATCCATTCATTCAATATTTCCTTTTTTAGAGGACAAATTTTCTCGTTTAAATTCTATGTTAAATATACTGATAGCCTACCCTGTCCATCTGGAAATATTGGTTCAAACTCTTCGGTATTGGGTGAAAGATGCCTCTTCCTTGCATTTATTACGATTCCTTCTTTATGAGTATCGTAAGTGGAATAAAAAGGGTCTTCTTTTTCGAAAGCAATCCATTTCTATTTTTTCAAAAAAGAATCAAAGATTCTTTTTCTTTCTATATAATTCCTATCTGTATGAATATGAATCCATTGTTATTTTTCTCCACAACCAATCCTCTCATTTACGATCAACCTTTTACGAAGCCCTTCTTGAGCGAATCTCGTTCTATGGAAAGATGGAATATCTCGTAAAAGGCTTTCCGAAGAATTTTCATACTATCTCATGGTTCTTAGAGGACCCTAACGTGCATTATGTTAGGTATCAAGGAAAATCCATTATGGCTTCAAAAGGGACATCTCTTCTGATGAATAAATGGAGGTATTACCTTATCGATTTGTGGCAATTTTCTTTTTCTGTGTGGTCGCAACCAAGAAGAATCTATATCAATGAACTATTCCAAATCTCTTTCAACCTTATGGGTTTTCTTTCAAGTCTACGACGAAATCCTTCGATGGTACGGAGTCAAATGTTAGAAAATTCATTTTTAATAGATAATGCTATTAAAAAGTTCGCTACCCAAGTTCCAAGTATTCCTCTGATCGGATCGTTGACGAAAGCTAAATTTTGTAAGGGCTTAGGACATCCCACGAGTAAGCCAGCCTGGTCTGATTTATCAGATTCTGATATTATTGACCGATTTGGTCGTATGTGCAGAAGTCTTTCTCATTATTACAGCGGATCCTCAAGAAAAAGGAGTTTGTATCGAATACAATATATACTTCGACTTTCTTGTGCTAAAACTTTGTCGCGCAAACACAAAAGTACTGTACGTGCTTTTTTGAAACGATTAGGTTCGGATTTTTTGGAAGAATTCTTTACGGAGGAAGAAAAGGTTATTTCTTTCATTGTACCGAGAGATTCGTCTATTTCACAAAAATTCTCTAGAGGACGTATTTGGTATTTGGATATTTTTTGTATCCACGATTTGTCCAATCATGAATGACTAGTTCCATCGAAATCAAATTCGAATGCCGAATACATTAAGAGATAAGAAAAATGGAATTCATTTCAATTCAGAGAAGCTGATGGCAATAAGTAAGGGTGGAATCAACCGAGTATTCAACTTTATTCGAGTTTCGTCTGATGAAAGAATTGCTTTGTTTTAAGTTTTCGATTTATGCATGGGGAAGTATGTAATGAAAAACGAAAACACTAGTCTCTTACTTTTTTTTTAAGAAGGAAATTCTCTACTCCACTTGACTCCATTTGATAAGTTCCGGGGCTCGAGCCCTCGGTAACCCATGTCATGTCAAAATCAGATATGTAGCAAATTTTTTTTATTTACTCCACTTAAAAAAAAA
>JAOVVI020009579.1:0-13530 GCA_028571085.2 Nepenthes alata
CTAAATTCACAAAATTGTCACGTTATGCTCTGCATATAGTCAAAGATGAGGCGAGGAAAGTGAGAAAGTTTTAGTTAGGATTGAAGGATGGAATTAGAAGGCAGTTGGTGACCATGAAGTTGCGAACTCATGAAGATATTTTGGATCGAGTTTTTCTATTTGAAAATGAGTTAAAAAGTGAACAATTTTTTGGGAAGAATACGAGGAGCCGTAGAGGCCCAACTTCAGGCTAAAGCTCGAGATCTATAAGACCACTCAAAAGGGAGAGGCCGGAGGAAAATGGGAAGAAAATTGTGGAATCTCAAGCTACACTAAGCCCACAAGTAGTAGCAACTGTATGTTAGCATTGTGAAAAATTCCTTGGAGAAAAGGCCATGTTACAAAATTTTGGGAGCATGTTTCAATTGTGGTCAGTCCGACCATCTAATCAAAGACTGCCCTCTCTCTAATAGGCTAGTGGCAAAAAAACCAAATATCTCAGGAAAAAACTTTTATTGTCACGATATAGGATATAGAGGTATCGACCAACTTTGTGGAAGGTACTCTTATTGTTTTTAATACTCCAATTCACGTACTTATAGATTCAAGATCTATTCATTCATTCCTGTCTCTATGTTTGTTTGTTATTTATTGTCACCCCGAGGATTTTGAAGAATGCATTAGCTGTGTCAACACTTACATAATCATCAATGATTAAAAATATTATATACCTGAGGTGTGATATTTGAGTTAATGGGTTATAGCTGATCATAGATTTAGTTTTGCTAGACGTGTGCGATTTTGATGTGATTTTAGGTATGAATTGATTAATTAGTCACCATGCAAATATTGAGTGTTTCCATAAAAGAGTTCGTTTTGCTATTCTGGGGTGTGAGCCTTTTTATTTTAACGGTGAGTGCCATAAGAATTATCCAATTCGATTTCAACCTTGCATGCCCGATACTTAATAGAATGCGGATGCTAAGCATATTCGGCTTATGCTAGCATGATCGGGAGTCATAGTGTGCTGGTAAAATATATATCGATAGTTTATAAATTTAGAGATGTTTTTTCAAAAGATTTGCCCAGATTGCCACCGCATCGAGAAATTGAATTTGATATTAAAACCATACATGGATCGGTACCAATTTCGAAGGCACCATATAAAATGACACTGGTAGAATTAAAAGAGTTGAAGTAGCAGCTACAAGAGCTTTTGGAGAAATGATTTATCTGGCCAAGTGTATTTTCTTGGAGTGCCCTAGTATTATTTGTGACGAAGAAAGATAGATCCCTGTAATCGTGCATTAATTATCAAAAATTAAACAAGATTACTATCAAAAACAAGTATCCCTTACAAAGGATTGATAATTTATTTGATCAATTGTAAGAGGTACAAGTATTTTTTAAGATTGATCTTCATTTTGGATACCTTTAATTGAGAATTAAGAAAGAGGATGTGGCGAAGATCGCATTCTAAACAAGGAAAGTCAAATATTGTGATGGCCTCTTCGTTGAATTTATAGAATTGTAGGAGGTGTATGAAGTCTATTCGAAGACTGCGTCTTAGTTTGTGAAGTCCAGTTAGCCGTGTACTCCATTGGAAGAGAATGTGAGTGTGATTAAGGGAAACGTTATGTTGGGCATGTAGTTTCTTCAAGAGCATGAATGTGGTTCCATAGGGCTTCGAGCGATAGTTCATTTGGAAAGGATTAATTGATGTTCTGAAAGCACACATTTCTCTTGAGTCGAGGTGAATTCGGGAGGATGTCCGTTAAGTTCTCCTTGGTTTGCAATGTTCGCAGAGCCTTGACTTAGAAGCGATCAACATCCTTCAGAAATAAGGTATGTGGGAATAACCTTCAAGGTTTGAATGATAATTGTTGACCATGTCATTTGGATTGATCCCTGATATATCAAGTGTATTGTAGCAGCATGTGATGCATTAGGAAAAAAATTTAGAATTATATTTTTCCTACATCAGTTGTAGGAGGTTGCCTTTTTGATTAAATGGAAAAGAAATCCATGATCAGAATTACCCCAACCATAGTTTAAAGTTAGCAATCGGAGTCATTGCTTCAAGGGTAATAGGTTTTGGTTATGAATGTGATTACTGTCTAGATAATCCTAAAGGTCTGAGTAGTCATGTCATACAGAAGATATGATCATGAGTTAGTGCAGATGAGTAAACCTGCTAAGAGATGTGAAGATGAATCTCTATGTCTAAAAGGAAGGCGAATATCAGCACTAATAGTATGATAATTGGAAATATTTAGACATGTGGTGCTGTCAACGTTTCATAAGACATATGGAAGGTGAACCGCAAGAAGATTCCAATACTTGGATTAATGAGACGTCATAGTTTTAATTTGGGAGACCGAATCGTATTCAAAGTATTGAAGCTATGAGATTATGATATGAGAAGTCCTTATGATTTTGCTTCGGAATTTTTAGAATGATAAGGATTTTTAAAGTTTGAATAATTATGGAATAACTTTCGAGGATGTTCCCTTTATCTCAAAATTAGGTAATGCATGCGGGTTAAATATATTGACTCATTGGTATACCGACGAGATAATAAGTTGCTAAGTACTTAGGTTTTGAGGCTTAGGTAGTGATTTGGAGACTATGTCGAATTTTGGAGTGATCGTCTCAATTGTATTTTCTAAGTTAACCGTGACATGATGATTAAAGATTTTGCCTTGGTTGTATTGATATCTTTGAAATTTTCTTGGTTCTATAACTGTTATGTGGCCTAGATGTCTGATGTAAATCATTGAACAATGATTACAAGTAATTTTAATGTACAAGTAAATGGTCAATTAGTGTAGCGTAGCGGTAGCGTGTGATCTATGACATAGAGATTTTCGAATAAGATCGAAGATCCAAGTGAACAGTCATTTGCAAGGCTTAGGATGTTTTGTAGTAGGAGTTGATAAGTTGCTCGAGGTTTGAACTTATATCGAGGAGATAGCTGTTAATTTTAGATTGTCTACAATTTTTCGTAGACTATCATGAAGTTTCCCCAACCTCGTGGGTTGAGGAAGTAAGTATATGGTCTAATTGAGCCTTTCTGAAAAATTAGGAGCTTGTCTTGTGATAAGTTTCTACCTAGATCTAAATAGGAAGCATTAGGTATTGGGGATTAGGGTGATTTTTGGAACTACGTTTTCTAGGAAATATCTTTTCTTCAAGGATGTGAAGTAGGAATCTGAAAGGACTTTTCCCATTTGTAAGTTTTGAGGTTCGTTAAATTTTAAAGATGAAATCTCTATAAGTAGGGGAGAGTTGTAAGGTACCGGTTTCTAAGATATGGTAATTAAGACTAATTAAATTAAAATAAGTGAATTGAGGACTAAGAACACAGACAAAATTGGATTAAGAGGCCCGAAGACCCAAAATTGAGAGAATTTGGAACCGGTGTTACAAACCTTAAAATGTCAATTAGTATATAAGATTCGGGTTTTAATTTATACTAATTGCGATGTATATAAGGTTTAAGATATGTGGAAACCTTAAAGCCGAAGGCGAAACTGGGCAGCCGCCTGCTGGCTGGTGCATTTAGCAAGCTGGCGCCTACCGGGCGCTTGATTGTTGCGGTAGGCATCGATTCCAGGGGGCCAGTGCTTGGGCTAGCACTCGAGCGTGGGCCTGTTATAAAGCCATGTCAGGCCCTTTCCGCATCATTTTTTATGCGGTTTCCAGGAGAGAAAGGAAGGGAGAAGAGAGAGAAGGTGAAATCCGAGGCTTCCGAGTCCGATTCCAAGCTCAAGCTAGTTGGAGAAGTGGTAGATCAGATTGAGACAAGTGTATCCATACCCTCCTCTTTCATTTTTTTACACTTTTGTTATGTTTTCATCGGATATCCTTATTCTAATACCCGATTAAGTTCATATTTCATGTTACCCATGATGTGAGAATGCTTATATGTTAATTTAATGTACGATTTCTTAGTTTTCATCTGGATTTCGTACCAAAACCCTAACCCCACACCCGGACCTTTTTACCCTCTGATTTTTTTGGCATTTTCCTAAAATGGGTTTAGAATATCATTTTTCATAATTTGACTATATTAATTTATCCATTGAGTATCTGAATTTGTGATTTTATGTGAAATTTTGTTCGCCAAAATTCTAACCCACGCCCAGACCATGCTTCTCTAATTATTTCAAGTTTAATACTTGATTTGCCTTTAATTATGATTTACCCATATCTTAAATATGTACATTTATTGGTTTGGCATTCTATTTTGACCCGTTTGGTGCATTTGGGAGCCCTAACTGGTGCGCTGATACTATTCACTTGAAATTAATTGGGGCTTTTGCATGATCCTATCTTGTTTAATTTATATTTAATCATATGAAATTATAGATGCTCAATTATATAGTTCAAAAATTACGTTATGTGTATTTGTGAAGGAATTAAATATACATATGTTTAAAGTCACGAGAAGACTTAAACCCTCAATTAAGCAAGAAATGTAAGAATATAGAGGGAATGTCATAATTTTCTATGTGTATGATTCGTTCTTCCGGTGTGAGAACTATGTGAAAGAATTTTGCTAGACTTTCCTTTAAAAAATAAGAAATCATAAAATTTGGATCACGAATTTATATTTAAAAGGTAGTAACCCTGGCATGCCATTAATATTACAGTGAAAACTCAAAGATTATCCTGACCGTGTATTAGAGTGAGTGATGTCATTGGCACCCCTAGGATACTACTGTGAAAGAATGAGGAATGCTCCTAAGCCACGGGAAATACTCTGGTGGTATATATGGCCTTATATATTGGCAAAAAATATATCGTCTTACATAGGATATTAAAGTTGAGATTTGTTGTTGCGCATTAGAATGTGTGAATACATATACATTCCTTTCCTCGTTCTCCCACATCGTTAGCTAGCACGGCCTATTGGCCCTGATCTTGAAATATAAAAGAAAGATAAAATATGAAAGCTATTTATATTTTGGGAATATATTTGCTCACATTTCTTGTTTTGCATTTTATGTCATGTCCCTATCTCCTTTTCTTTTTCATTTGTTTATATTATACTTTATCTTTATTATTATACTTACTAAACTTTTGGCTTACCCTTACTACTTTTCTAGTCTCCATATAAGCAGAGCTTATGCCCGTTAGGGCGGTGTAGAGGATTAGAAGTCGGCTAAGTATGAAAATCTCTGAGGATAGCTTCAAGGCTTAGATTTGTGATTTTGTGTCCTATTATAAAGAATATTGTATTATTTTTTATGGTTATGTACACCGATGATGATGTTGTATATGTAGTCTAGTTTCTGCTGTATTTGATAGATATAGTTATTTTTACAGGTTTATATGATTTAATTATGTACATAGTAGCATCTTTTCTGAGCCAACGTCATACTCGGAGTTATGATGCCAGTGCCACTTGTTATTAATTGTGATTTTTGGTCCTGTGTGGTTTATTGTGATTTTTTAGATGTGTCGGAGTTGATTTAGATGGATTTTTATTATTGTACAGGATATTTTATAGGTTTTATATTTATTTGGCTACTGCTTTTCTACTGAAACTCTGTAAAATTTTTAGTAGGAGATACGGTCCATCACAGTTTAACACCCTGTGGGGAGCTATATACCTTTAACCCGATATACGGGACCATATCACATATGCCATCATGTCCAGCGTGGTTCAGAGGCAGTCATTGTACTTTCACAGTAATATTTTAAGGCATGTCAAGAAATATCACCCACTACAATATATAGCCAAGATAATCTTTGAGTTTTACTATAATATCTACGGCAAGTCACGGAATATTACCCTTTAAAGTATAAATTTGTGGTCTAGGTTTTACAATTTCTTATTCGTTGAGAGAGTCCACCAAATCTCTTTCACAAAGTTCTCATTCCAGGAGAACGGATAATACATATATCAAATTGTGACATTCCCTTCTTATACTTTGCATATCTTGCATAATTCTTATATATAGATACAGATAATCATTTCTTGTGAGCTTAAATCTTCACATGACTTTAAATATATGCATAATTTAATATGATAATTTAGAACAATTAGGAAATCCTTACCACATCAGGCGAAACATGACTTTAGAGGTTTCGAATGAAATAATCCTTCACAAACGGTTCACAGTAATTTTTTCAGAATATACAATTAATCATATACGTTTATATGTAAATAAATACAAGTTAAACAAAGTGGAATCATGCAAAAATTTATAAATAACTCGGGTGAACAGTATCAGGCGTGGGTTTAGGGTCCCGTATATACAAAATTAAAACTTAGAAAAACGGACACCCAATTAATAAATTACCATATTCAGGATATGAGTTTTCATTATTTAAAGTCAAATCATGTATAAAACTCAATATAATCCGTTAAATACGATCCGGATATAGGTTAGGGTTTCAGGATGCACAAAACCGTGTAAAAACGATGAATCGGATAACAAATCGATTAATTTTCATACCCAAGTCGTGGGTTTCACAAAATATATACATGGGTCGGGTAGCGCGACAATAATACCCAATAAAAATTTAATAAAAATTAAAAAGAGATAACAAAAAGTGTATGGGTACACTTGCCTCGACCCAATCTATCACTTCTCTAGCTAGCTCGAAGTCGAAACCAAACTCGGGGATTTCGGTTTCCTTCTTCTCTCTCTACTCCTTTGGCCCCCTCTCTCTCATCTTCTTTCCCCTCTTCTTCTTCCCAAAAACCCCTTCTGTGTTCCTGTTTCTTCTTCTCCTTATTATATATATATATATATATATATATATATATTATTTCAAAACCCAAATTAATACTCGGGCGATGGCAC
Source organism: Nepenthes alata (assembly GCA_028571085.2). Lineage (NCBI taxonomy): Eukaryota > Viridiplantae > Streptophyta > Magnoliopsida > Caryophyllales > Nepenthaceae > Nepenthes > Nepenthes alata. The sequence goes on from JAOVVI020009579.1 coordinate 6,798, forward strand.
TGGCGTACTTCGGATGCCAGCCTAACTAATCCAAATATCTTTTAAAATTTCAAAATATTTAATTAATTTTTATCACACCCAAATTATCTAAAATAATAAATAATCCTAATAAAATTGGGTGAAAAAGTTTGGTATATTACAACATGACTTTATATCAATGAAATTGTAAGGTTGGATGAGATTTAAGCTTCAATTATTTTTGATCAACACTCGAGATTCGTATTTAAGTTTTGAAAAACTTGCATAGAGAATTGGGTATGAAACTAAAATTTAATACATCTTTTCTTTCACAAACAGATGGGTATTTAGAAATGAAGATGCAGATATTGAAAGATATGACTAGAGCCTCTGTTTTGGATAAAAAACTTAATTTGGATAGTTATTTGTCATTAGCTAACTTTGTATATAATAATAATTATCAGTCTAGTATTGAGGTGACTCCCGTTAGGACATTGTGTAGATGGAGATGTCAGTCTCTGATCAATTTAAAAGAGATTAGTAACCACAAACTTCTAGGCCATGATATAATTTAAAAGCCATTAGATAAGATTAAATTGATTTTGGATTATTTGATAGTTAATCAAAGTTGATAAAAGAGTTATGCTGTTCACAAAAAAATTTGATTTGAATTTCAAAGTGGGCAATCACATATTTTTTTAAGGTATCTTCATGGAAAGGTATTTTAGAGATTTTGGATTAAAAGAAAGAAGAAACTAAGGTGAAAGAAGAAACACCGATGTGTGGATTTAAGTTCTGATTTAGATTTGGGAAGGCAAGATCAAGTTTTGTGAAAGGTCAATCTGTTTGCCAAATAGCCTATATAAATCATTAATTTAATGAAGTAATTTGGAAACGTGAGGATAAGATTTAAGAGAATCATTATATCGATTTGTTCAATAAAATACGTAAATTTTGAAAATGAAATTTTATTAGAAGAGAAGTTATAACGCCCAATTTTTAGAGTAATATTTATAAAAGTGTAGTTATTAAGAAGTGGGTTAATATGAAAATAATTATATAAAGAAAATTTTAGGATAAACCGAACTTTAGGAAATCAGGTTCAATGCCTTCTAGTCACCTGTGTCATACTCATGCATATTTTAAGTAGAATATTATTCTATATGAGCATATATGGGGCACTTGTACATGATTTGGAATAATTAAATTGCACATGATGTAGCACTCATGCACCCATAAAACAAGGTGTGCACCTAATGGGCATTGAACCGATAATCATGCGCTAATTTGGATATATAAGATTTTTTTTCACCTTATTTCAGTCGTTCACAAAGAAAAAAGGGATAGAAAAGAAAGAAAAAAGAAAAGAAAAGAGAAAAGGATAAAGGAAGGAATTTTAGAACTTTTTCACATCAGATCCAATAATCCAATGTTTAAGGCAAGCATATTTAATTCTATTCTATAGTCTGTTGTTTAAATTATTTAGTTTTTCTTCTAATTTTGGTTTTAATATATATATATGTTATCCTTTTTATCCATTTTGAAAATATTATTGTATATATAAATATTTTTTACCAAATATTTTGAGATTTTTGGTTGATTTTATTAAATATTTAAAAATTTTATTTATTTTTATCAAATATTTGAGTATTCAGAATGACTATATTCTTATATTGAGATATTATAAAAAATTATAAAATATTTAAATATTTGACATTACATGTTATTTTTATATAAGATTTAATGATGACTATTTTAACGGAACCAATCCTACCCTTTTAAGGCCTCCTTTAACCATCATACTTATCAAATATGAATTAAAATACTTTAATTTAAAATATTAAATTTTACAAAAAATTGGGTAGAATCCTTTTAAAAAATTGGCTAAAAATCATACAAATAACTTGTATTAATACAATCTGTAATACATATAAACTACAAAATCTCAAAATTTTAATCCACAATACAACTATAAATCATCTACAGGAACAATATATGTCATAACTTCAATACAATACTCATAATTACCGTATTGGGTCTAAATAAGACCAAAATAAAATCCAAAATCCAAAAATAGCAATGATGATGTGGAAGCAAATATACCCATACATCAATCTGTGGAAGCATACACAAATGCATACTACAACATCATAATATATAATATTCATTCAATGTGCTAGCTATATACATTTAAAACTTCTCAAGGCAGCTAAAATCTTTAAGGTCTACAAAAAATCTTCAAAGGTCTTCAAGCCTTCAAGCTTTCTTCCTTTTAGTTAATCCTATCTTTATTCCCTATTAGGTTTTTAGCTTATCAGGAAGGGGGACAAAAAAGTAATGGGCGAGCCGAACGCTCAATAAGGTACCATAAAAATAAGAATAGGAAAAATTCATGCAAAACATTTAAGTACATGCGGAGAAGGATACATAAAGAAAACATAAAATTTAAACATGCATGCGAACGAGATTTAACATAAAACGATGCATAAACATGAGGGAAGCATGTTCATAAGTTCTTGTTCTTTTCCAAACTGACTTGATCATGAATTTCTCTTTATTTACATCCCGAAGATAGGATGGTTATCTTATATCAAAATTTATTATTCTTGAGTATCAGCTCACTTGTTCTTGATTCTTGATCCTTTTTCTTAATCACTTATTCTTGGTTCTTGATTCATGTTCTCAAATATGATAGTACTTATTCTCGATTCTTAATTTTTGATTTCACACCTGAGATCACTTATTTTTGGTTCATAATTCTTGGTTCTTAATCATGAATTCTTAAACATGAGATCACTTGTCCTTGTTCATCAACACATGAGTAGTTCTTTATTTACACCCCTAGGGCAGGATGCTTTCCTTGTTCTTATTCCATCAAAATATGGATTCCTCTTTATTTACATCCCGAGGGTAAGATGGTTCTTTGTTATTATTTCTTATCTCAAGAGCCCATATCCTTCTTATTTACATCCTAAGAACATAATGTTTAATCGGGCATAATTGTTGTCCTCCAAAATTAATGCCCCGAGGAAGGTGATCCACGCATAACTTGGTGGATGGGGATTATACCCTTGACATGCCGGTGAGCTTTGGGCCGAAGCCATCAAACAGGCTTGGAGCTCTCGATAATGTCGGATGGCGTAACATATTTGGACTTTTCAAAGGAAACTTGTTTGAATGGCCCGCATACCTTATCAAATAGCATTTTCTCGCTGCTGTTGATGTAATGCCTAAATCTAACGTGATCCTCCATGCGGATTCCAGTGTCTGTGAGTGGCCTGATGCCGAGGCAGTCCCTCTTGCTGGTGATACTCGAGTCTTTGATAATGTCCTTGACGATGTTACTTCCCATTCCTTCGAGGACTCGACTGCTGAGAAAATTACCAACGATCCAATGCACTTTGTCCTTAATACACTACTTGAAGAGGTTACTACCCAGCGGTGTGTTAAATCCTTCGAGGACTGGTGCTGGAATGATGTGTCAAAATTGACTAAGGATAAATTCAAATCTTCCTTTCCGTTGGTGGAGGGTTCTCTGAATAGCTACTCGGGTGCTTATTTTGAAGGCCTTTGTTTGTTGTTGGTTGCCACTTCTTCTAAAACACACATTGAGGCCTTACCTCCTAATAGAAAGCAGATTATATTTGACTTTCTTTATGTCTTGCTGAAATGCAACACAGATTTTTTATCGGGTCGATATAGAGATTTGGATGGACTAGTGGAGGGCCACCAGAACTTTGTTTGCCAAACACATCCACAGCCGCTGAAAGCTCTTAGCTGTGAGGAGGAGAATCACAATCTTGAGAGATTAGCTCTTGATGGTCCTTGGATTCAAGCTAAATCGAGGAGAACGCGTTCCAAGAAATCAAAGACCTCCTTGGGCTAGAATGCCATCCATTTGCCGCTTGTCGGCCAATTTGATTTAGTGGATCATGGAGAATGGATATTGGTGTATTTTATATTTTGACTTTTGTCAGGGTCTTAGGGGACTTCCTTGTTTCTATGCTTCTTTCTCAAAGCCGGCAAAACACTTGACAAAGAACATAATTTTTGTACAATTTCTTTAATTTTAATACATTTAATTACTTATAAAAAAAAATATTTTCTCTTCATATCTCAAGATATACAAATACCCTACTCTTCATTCTCGAGTTAGGGTTTGAAGCGAAGCTTCTAAACATAAAACGAACCCAAAATTTATGCCAAACATCAAAATTAAATACATAAATCATAATATTTATACTTAAGCATGAAATCTATCTATATAATCATAAAAAAATATGCAATATTTTTAGGAAATATTAGAGAAAGATGGTTTTAGACCATTAATATTGAAGTGGTGATATTTAAAAGCAATAATAAGGAAAGAGAAAGCTTAGAGTACACTTACTTTAGCCTAATTTACTGATTTTCTTACTCTGATCAGATCGGATGTGGCTTCATTCCCCTTCTCCTTCTCCTTTTCTCTTTCCCCCATTGTTCTCTGCGTCGTTCTGCCTATTTCTCTCTCGCCTTTCTTTTTTAAACACAAAAACAGTAAGTCGACGTCAAATTTTTTAGACCCGCGCTCAAGCACCTAACGAGCATGCGGCAAGCGCAAGTCTGAAGCACATGGCGCTAGCAAGATGGCTCGAGCGAATAGTGAGTCTGGACCATTATGTTTTCAGCGTCTCCCCTTGCGCTCAAGCGAGTAGCGAGCATAGTGCATTCTATTTTTAGCGTCTCTTTGGGTACTCGAGCAAGCGGTGTGTATGGGCTCTTCCGGAGCAATCTGTTTTTGGCGCCCTCTATTGGGCTCGAGCCTGCACTGAGTCCAACCCTACAATTTGCTACATTAATACTAATTTTCTAATTTTTTTCAATTTTGTTTATTCGAAACTTAATTATATCAATTATATTAACTTAATTACTATAATTTACCATGTTCTAGAAACTAGGTTGTCACAATTCTACTTTATAATATGGACAAAATTTGTACCTTTTTTCAGATTTAAAAGTGTTTTGTATATGTATTATAGAGTTATCCGTTTTACAAATAAAAATCATTATAAAAGAGCTAACAGTTTATATATAAACATATCGTGATATATTAAGCACCGATAAAGAATTCACTTATTATTTATGGGTATAAAAAAGAAAATGGCATTTGAGCTAATCTATAGGATAATATAGATGGCTCACTTATGAGACTTTAATCTTAGTATATCTGTCACGTCCTAACTTCTTATTTAATAGGGCATAGCTTTATTATCATGTTGATGTGATTCGTGTACTAATCATTGCACAGAATCCTAATCAGGAATGATGTCTGCTAAAATCACATAATAATCACTATGGAAGCATAAAGACAACCAAAATATTTACAAAAGTATAAACATTACCAACATTTATACATTAGCCAAAAACCTAGAAAATTTACATCTTATACATCATCAGAGAGTAGGAAAATTCAAAATACAACTAAGCTAAGATTTTTTTCCCTATTCTTGTTCGTCGGGCATGAACTCCTGCTTGGTATCTGGAGGGAAAGAGAAATAGCAAGAGAGTAAGCCAAATGCTTAGCAAGAATAAAGTAATCAAGGACATGCATGTTTTTCTTTAAAATAATTCATAATGAGGAATATGAATCATGATACATGTAAAAATACATATATACTTTTATAAACCTTCTTATGTTGCATTGACTTTTTTTTGGTACATTTTTCTTTATTCTTATCGGCACTTCTTATCTTTCTTAACTTGAGGAACTAGGGCTATTAGGCTTTACCAGCTAACGGAGTGTTTGACCGATATATTATGTTCACTCAACATAATCAAAGGCTATAACCTCATTATTTATATCCCGAGAGCAAGATGGTACTACCTATTATCTTCCGATAGACGGGGCCTAAATCGCATAGCGATATATATTCAGACAACGATCCACACTATAATATCCTAAGGCATGCCATGGAATACTATCATCTGAAATAAACTTATTGATTTGATTTTCTTACTTTTTAAAATTTTCTTAGTGGAAGCTTCTTCTTCATCTTTTCTTAATTTTCTCATTTCAGAGAAAATTTTTTATTCTTATATAATCATATTAAGCCTCCACTTATGCACAAATTTGACATATATATCATAAAAATTATATCATCGTGTAGCGTAAAAATATCATGCCATAAAATATTCTAAGTGTTGGAATAAATTTTTATGAGTCATATTAAGTACTTTCTTGTCCATTAACCTTCTAATTTTATCAGTTTTTCAATTGGTTTGGCTCTTTGAATATTTTCGATCGGTTTGCCGGTTTGTGGACCGATTTGGCCATTTTAATAAATTTTTTTATTTTATCCCGTGAACCAATTCATTATATATCAAAATAGGTTGGCCGGTCCACTTAAGAAATTTTACATGCCTGAACCGGTCCCTTGATTCACTCAAGAACCAAGGGCTGAACTGGTTTTTGCTAAAACCGATTCTTTGCCCGGGTTTGGCAGCCGGTTTACCCCTCCATTGATCGGCCCACATAATATTTGATTAGTTTCTTATCTCATCATGATGCATATGACCATTTTATCCATGAAATTCCGGCCGGTTCACCCAGATTTGGCTAAAATGCCAAATTGGTGCTGCGGCCGGTTCAGTGACAGTCTTCAGTTTTCTAGCCGGTTCAGTGGGTAAATCACCTTGAAAAATTATTTTTTCTTTACATTTCCAGAATCAGCACAAAATTTTGGACCGGCTCATATAAAGTTTATATTTTTTATTCATGCCCGGTTCAAAGTTATGC
>JAOVVI020009580.1:0-13529 GCA_028571085.2 Nepenthes alata
TCCTGGTTGTGGTTGATCGGCTATCCAAATATGCACATTTTTCTTCCTTGGCCAGTAAATTCACAGCTGCAGAATTGGCCACCATTTTTATTAAGGATGCTTGTCACCTCCATGGGTTCCCTGTCAACATTATCTTAGACCGGGACCCTATCTTCATGAGTAATTTTTTGCGAGAATTGTCTAGGGCCCAGGGAACAGTCCTCTCTACCAGCAGCGCCTACCACCCACAAACAGACAGACATACCGAAGTCGTTAATCATTGTCTGGAGAATTACTTGCGCTGTTTTGCTGCTGATCAACCTGCTACCTGGGAAAATTTTTTGCCGTGGGCTGAGTGGCATTATAATACCTCCTAGCACTCTGCCATCAAGATGACACAATTCGAAGTAGTTTATGGTAGAACAACCCCTGCACTACTTGACTACATGCCCGGCTGTTCCGCCATCGCATCCGTGGATGAATTGTTGTTCGATCATTCTACCATTATGGACAACCTTAGAACTAACCTACAGCGGGCTCAACTGCGCATGAAGCATGAAACGGACGGCATCGCACGGACCGAGAATTCCAAGTAGGGGATTGTGTCTACGTCAAACTACAACCATACCGTCAACTCACAGTCGCTAATCACGGTTCCCATAAGCTGGCTAAACGGTATTACGGGCCTTTCCGCATTCGTGAGCGCATTGGTCCGGGGGCTTACCGCATACAATTACCTGAATACTCAAAAATCCATAACGTTTTCCACGTTTCCTTGCTAAAGCAGTGCCAAGGTGACCCAAATGCCCACTGCGTGGCGCTGCCTTCAGACAGTTTAGGGTCCAAACCATTGATCACTCCCGCCAAACTGCTCGGTTTTTGTAAGGTCTCACACCTTGGCAAGCTGGTTCCACAACTTCTTGTTCAATGGATGGCCAAGTCCCCCGAGGAGGCAACCTGGGAATCAATTACTGGGCTTAATCAAGAATTTTCAGATTTTAACCTTGAGGACAAGGTTCTTTTTGATGGGGATGGTAATGTTACGGGCCGAATTTCTCAGTGTCCAATTGCACAGCCGGCGGAGGATGAACCCGCGGATACATAGTTACAACTGCAGATACACTTAGGCTAGCAGTACCTGATACATAGTTACAACTGCAGATGCACTTCGGCCAGCAGTACCCCGTCGTAGCTCCTGCCAAATTAGACTTCCCTCCAAATTTAGGGATTTTTATTAATTTGCACTGCCGTTGTTAACTCACACATCCACATGCAGAATTCTATTTTCTGTTTTGTTTTCTGCTGCCCATGTGATTCATTTATTCACAATTTCTGTTAATTACGTGTTGATTATGAGTCCCTTAAATGGGGCCTAGTGGCAATAGAGAAGGTAAGATGAATTATTCTCCTCTCCTGTCTTCAACCTCTTCCCTCTCAGTCTGATTTTTCTTCCTCCCTCGCCCAAACTCCTCCTCTTTCTGCTATTATCTCGGTGTTTAGGAAGACAACCGAGGCGAGATCTTCAACACCTCGGTCCCTTCACCTCGGTTCCTCACCTCAGTGGTTCTGTAGTAGCACACCTCGGTGCTTAACAGAGAGAGCAACACGTTTCACTCTGCCTTGGGTCATGCCATAGGTTTTGCAGTGACCGGCATGCCCTCATACTCTTCAGAGCCTAGCACTTGTCCTGATGGCCGGGTGTAGGTTGCGCGCTTTAAGCACCATCCATTTTCACAGGCTAGTTGATACGACAGATGAGTTGTTATACAATCCTTAATGGATTTTGACTTCCATGACCACCGTCCCACAGTCTTAATCAACCAACACCCTTTGGGGGATCTAGGTTAGCATGAAGTTTGGCACTGTAACCTAGATTTTGGTCCATTCCGCTTCACAAGTTCTGTTTACCAAATATGGCCCTCTTGGAGCTCTCAATTCTATGTTGCGGCTCAACGAAGTAGTCACACTGACATGCCTTTTTAAAGTTTAAGAATTGGTCAAGGGCATTTCACCTCTGATACCTCTAATCATATGCTTTACTCAATAGAACTCGCATTCTAGGTCCAGCTATCATAAGGGAAACTTTGGAGGGAACCGACTACTAGATGGTTCGATTAGTCTTTCGCTCCTATACCCAAGTCAAATGAACGATTTGCACATTAGTGTCGCTTTGGGCCTCCACTTGAGTTTCCTCTGGCTTTGCCCCACTCAGGCAAAGTTCACCATCATTTGGGTCCTGATAGGTATGCTCTCACACGATTCATTCTTAGAAGATAAAAGTCCATCCATGGTGCAGCCCACAAGGGGATCCCACCAATTAGCTTGCTTATGCCATATGAGTTTACTCACTCGTTAACTCACACACATGTCAGACTCATTGGTCAGTGTTTCAAGACGGGTCGAATGGGGGCTCGTAGGCCGACACCTAGAGAGTGCAAGTGCCAAGCATGCCATGTCAGTGCACGCTGCCTTCCACGATCACTGGGATGATGATCCCAAGCTAGTCTATGGCTCAAGTTTTAGCCACCCCCTCAATCTACGTCAGTCCACGCCACGAGTCAATCGATAAGCCAGCTTTTGACCGTTTTCCATCTGGCTGAAGCACAACACTGGCCCCCATCCACTTCGCTCTTGATAATTTCAAGCACTCATTGACTATATTTTCAAAGTTCCTTTCATCTTTCCCTCACAATACTTATTTGCTATCAATCTCTCGCTATTATTTAGCCTTGGACAAAATTTATAGCCTGCTTGGGGCTACATTCCAAAATAACCTGACTCGCTGACACAGTCTCATGGTGCGATAGGGACCGGGCACAACGGTACTCTCACCCTCTATGGCGCCCCTTTCACAGGGACTTTGGCATGGTCTTTCATGGAGGTGGCTTCTATAGACTACAACTAAGACAACAGATCTGCCCAATTCTAAAGTTGGGCACTTCCCGATTCGCTTGCCATTACTAGGGGAATCCTTGTAAGTTTCTTTTCCTCCACTTATTGATATGCTTATACTCAGTGGGTAGCCCCGCCTGACCTGAGGTTGCTGCGGTGGTGCCGTACAGATGATGCGGTGGGGTCATGCAAGCTTCACGGGTGACGAGATGAGCACGACGTGGTGCAACCTCAGCCTTTTCTTTTTTGACCATCGATCGTCGTGGCGTAGTCACCAAGCTCCAATTTTAGGCCAACCACACAACAACGCATGGGAGGCCACTCTCTGCCCCAACCTAGCATGCAGAGACACAATGGCTTTGTTGGGGGCGACATTATGCATGAAGCCCAAACAGATGTGCCCTCAGCCTTGAGATTTTTGGCACAACTTGCATTCAAAGACTCGATGGTTCACAGGATTCTACAATTCACACCAAGTATGGCATATTGCTATGTTCTTCATTGCGAGAGCCAAGATATCTACGGCCCAGCTTTTGAATCAGGAGCCCATGCCCCACTTTTGACTCATGGAGTAAGTAAAATAACGTTAAAAGTAGTAGTATTTCACTTTTGCCAGAGGGCTTTCACTTATCCTACACCTCTCAAGTCATTTTACAAAGTCAGACTAGAGTCAAGTTTAACAGGGTCTTCTTTCCCCTACTGATTCTACCCAGCCCCTTCCTTGGTTGTAGTTTCACTGGATAGTAGATAGGGACAGTGAAAATCTTGTTAATCCATTCATGCGTGTCACTAATTAGATGACGAGGAATTTGGCTACCATAAGAGAGTCCTAACTATATCTTGACCTGGTAACTTTTCTCGTGTTGAGTCAAATTCAGCAGCAGGCTCCACTCCTAGTAGTTCCCCTCCATCAATTCCTTTAAGTTTAGCCTTGCAACCGTACACTTCTCAGAACCCAAAAAATTTGATTTCTCATAAGGTGCCTGTGGTGTCCTAAAAGTAACATCCACTGATCCTGGGTTGGTGTCGTTTATGGTTGAGATTAGGACTGTATCAAATCATCTTTGAGCCCCCAACTTTCATTGTTGATTAATGAAAACATCATTGGAAAATGCTTTCGCGGTAGTTATCCTTTCATAAATCCAAAAATTTCACCTCGAACTATCAAAATACGAATGCCCCCAACTATCCCTATGAATCATTACTCAAATCCCAAAGTCCAACACAATAAGAATGGAATCCTATGATGTTATCCCATGCTAATTTATCCAGAGTTTAGGCCTACTTTGAGTAGTCAAATTTCTTCAAAGTAACTATACCGGGAGCATAACCCAGCTAATTAAGGCCAGGAGCGTATTGCCGGTAGAAGGGATCAGACGATCGGTGCTCGTCGGAGGCAAACAAGTCACCAATCCCAAGGTTCAATTACAAGCTCTATAACTGTAACAACTTAAATGTACACTATTGGAGCTAGAATTAGCTCAACTTCTGGCACCAGCCTTGCCTTCTAATGGATCCTCGTTAAGGAACTTAGATTGTACTCATTCCAATTACCAGAGTCAATGAGCACGATATAATTATTTATTGTTACTACCTCCCTATATCAGGATTGGGAAATTTGTACGCATGCTGTCTTCCTTGGATGTGGTAGCCATTTCTCAGGCTCCCTCTTTGGAATCGAACCCAAATTCTCCGTCACCCGTCACTACCATGGTAGGCCACTATCCTACCATCAAAAGTAAATATGATAGAAATTTGAATGATGCATTGCCAGTGTCAAAGCTATGCGATCTGTTGAGTTATCATGAATCATCATAACAACGGGTTAAACCCGTGTTGACCTTTTATCTAATAAATGCATCCCTTCCAGAATTTTGGGTTTGTTACAAGTATTAGCTCTAGAGTTATTGCGGTTATCTGAGTAGCAGGTACCATCAATCAAACTATAACTGATTTAATGAGCCATTTGTAGTTTTACCGTCTGAATTAGTTCGTACTTACACATTCAAGGCTTAATCTTTTAGACAAGCATATGATTACTTGTGAGATCAACCAAGTACCATTCCTTCTTCAACGCCGACATCATAAGCCTTGCTGATCGATTTGAACACTGGTCAAGAGGTCAATGAGTGTGCAACTATCGTTTGTGTCTATAGCGATTGGGATGATGAGACTTCTCACACATCCCCTTTATCTCAATCTTCTGCATTGGAGAGATGCTGCTAAAGCCCATGAACCACCTCAGTTGCGTAGAAAATGTGACATAGGGGGACAATGAGCCTTATGAATCATCTATCCGACACCCCCATGGGACACCGAGCAGAAGGAAAAATCCCAACAAGATAAATTCATTCAAATGGGTATGCGACACAGGAAACCACACATCAACCAAGGCACAAAGCTCTTGGCCTTTCGGTGAAGAGGCACACGTGCATTTAGTTCAACGCGTAGACGAAGTGCCAAATGACCCATACAAGCCCACCATTGCTCACATGCCGCCACATATGCTCATTTGAGCTCAGACAATCGATCCATAATCAAATTATAATGCCGATGAAATCAGCTTGCCAAGTTCCCTTATGAGCACAGCTAGACATGTCAACCCGAGCATATGATCAATACACACCGAATGCGTGGAACCATGTCGTGAAATCATTGCGTGGCGAAGCATGTATGAACAATAGGGAGCACGCAGCACCATGCCTATCATGCTGACTTGCACCTTTAGCGAAACACAGATAAAGGGGACAACTCGAGTGTACGGTCGACATGCACCAAATGCATGGAAAGTGATGCCGCAACATCATGGCATGGCAAAACACGTATGAACAACACGGCACATGCAACACCATGCATGGCATGCCAACTTTTACCTGCATCAGAACATCGATGGATGGGACAAACAAATACCGACATGCATGGAACGCATGGAAGCTCGGGATGTGAAATCATGGTGTGGTGAACAACACGGAACACGTAGCACCATGGAAGGCATGCCGATTTGCACAAGTAGCAAGGCACCGATAGTTTGGAAAACCCAAGCACACAACCAATATGCACCGGATGCAAACCTGGGTCACAAAATCACGGTGTGGCAAAACACATAGGAGCAACATGGGAGACGTAGCACGATGCATGACATGAAGACATGCACCTTCAGCGAAGCAATGAAAGATGGGACAAACTGAGCGTACGAGCGGTATACACCAAGCGCATGGAAACCTAGGCCGTGAAATCACAGCGTTGCAAAACACATATGAGCAACACGAAACACATGCATGGCATGCCTTGGTGACACGCTTGGGTGCCAATGTCGACACACCCTAGTAGCGAAGTAGCTCCCCCATATAGAGGCTTCTCGGCCTTTTTGGCCTTGGTAGAAGTAAACATTGGACCCCCTAATTTTCATAGTGGGGTTTTTCATAGTTATTGGTAACGTTTTCATTTCATTTTTTTAATAGAAAGATAAAAATTATGAGTAGCATAAAACCAAGTCTTGGTTTTTTCGACTATGGGAGGATATTTTAAAAATTTTTCAACTGTCGTGCAACTTTAAAAATTAATAACTCCGTCAAGACATGTCCAAATGATGAGATTTTTTTTTCCAAAAATTAACAAATATTGTGGAGAAACTTTAGATGTATTGGCGTCTTGATTTAAGTTCAGAAAGGGGTCGTAAGTCAAATTATTGAGGTCAAAAAATACACAAAAATCATTATTCACTGTGAAAAGTGGTGTTTTCCTATTCAAAGCATGCACGAAGAGCTGACGGCAAGATTATTGGGATGATATCTATAAACAAATGGGCAAGGCATTGAAGGATTATGTCTACCTCATGACCATGTGCATTGACGAGCGATGTCATGATGAGGCCACATGATACCCCACAAATTCGGGTCGTGCCAATGAGGGAAAAATCTAGGGACTAACAAGCATCACCGAAGACATGCCATGCCAATTGAAATGGCGTGTCGAGATGATTGACACTGTAAGGCTTTGCAAAGCCTCTGTGTCGACTCGGGCATGACAACGTTGCTACGGGGGCGCGCTGGGAACTACATGGGTGGTGTTGGGGAATGATCTTGGCATGGCTCAGGCAATGCCGAGGATGATAAGAGTGGTACTAGGCATTGCTGAGATGTGTAGGGAGCGACAAGGGCAGTGCTAGGGCAAGCTGGGGAGTGACCTATGCACTATTGAGATGTGCTAGGCACGACATGGGAGGTGCTGGGGCACATTGAGGAGATTCTTGGCACGACACTGGTGGTGATGGGCAGTGACCCAGGCACTGTTGGGTGCTGCTGGGGTGCGCTGGGCGTGACATGGGAGGTGTGGGGTGCAATACTAGTTGTGTCAGGGAGTGACCTAGGAACTACCGGGCCGACACTGGTTGTGCTGGGGAGTGACCCAAGCACTGCGAAGCACAACAAGGTTGTTGCTGGGGCACGACAAGGGCATTGCTACACTGCAACAAGGGAACCACATGGGCGTGACAAGGGCACTGATGGGGCACAACAAGGTCGCTGCTAGGCCAATACAAGGAAGCGACATGGGTGTGACACCAGCTCTTTTGGACGCGATAAAGGCACTAGCAAGGTGCGAGAAGGTTGTTGCTGGGGCACGAAAAGGGCACTACTGGGCCGTGACAAGTGAGTCGCATGGGTGCGACAGCAATGCTGTTCGGTCCAACTTGGGCATTGATGGGGTGTAACAAGGGAGCTGATAGGGCACATTGGACACGACAAGTTACACAGACACTGCTGGTTGTGATAAGGGACCGGCATGGATGCAACACGAGTGTGATACTTGCATTGTTGGGTGTGACAAAGGCACTACTGGGTCGTGATAAGGGAGTGGCATAGGTGCGACAAGGTAGCTGCTGGGCAATAGGTGATCAGTTGGGGCAAGTAGGGCTTGACAAGGGCATCAGTTGGGCATCCTGGGGAGCAACCCATGAACTGCTAGGCATGACACGAGAGCGACAAGGACACTAGTTGGCATGACAAGGGCACTGCTGGAGTGCACCCTGAGCAATAAGGTCATTGCTTGGGTTCGGCATGGGTGTTGTAGGGTGTGACAAGGGCACCGCTAGGCACGACAAGGACGCATTTGGGTGCTACAAGGCCACAACAAGGGTGGTGCTGGATCGACCCGAGCACTGCTGGGGCTGACACTGGCACCACATGGACACATGGGCATGACAAGAGCATTACCGGGGTGCAAAAGGGAGCTATTAGGCATGACAAGCGCATTCTAGGGAGCATCCCATCCGCTGTTGGGCACAAAATGTTGTTGTTGGGGTGCGACACCAGCTTTGCCGGGTGTGATGAGGGAGCTGCTAGTCTGAGGCTCCAAAATAAAAAATGTGATAATTGAAAGTAATTTAAATGATGAAAATCATTAAGAGGCCAAACTTGTAGTGAAAAATGATAGTTGAAAGTAAAAAGTTAGAAAAATACTCTAGTTCAGCAAGCAGCCGAGTGGCGCCTGCTGTGAGCCAAGGAGCTACAGTGAGTGCCAAATTCCAATAGGCTGCCCACTCACCATGTGCCAGGCACCCTTGAGTGACCCCCTGGCAGCAACCCAGCGCTCGAGCGCGCTGGGAGAATTTTGCCCACTCATCGTGCGCTCAAGCACGACCCCGACTTTTGCCAGCGTGCTAACTTCATTTTTGTTATAAAATGAAGGTGGAAATGGAAAAAGGAGAGAGAGAGAGCAGATCACGCATGAAGGAGAGGAAGAAGAGAAGGGAAGAAGGGAAAATCACTTGTTCCAATCCACAACCGGTAAAAATAACGGTAGATCAGGCCAAGGCAAGTGTACTTCGGATGTTATTTTTTGTTTTCACCGATTCTCTTGCTTTAAATTTGATAAATATGCTCTAAATTTGATAAATGTTTCCTTCGATTGTTCAGTTAGATTTTGTGTTTATCCATGTTTATTATAAGTTTTGGCTTCGATTTCATGTACAAGCATATAAATAGTGTTTGATTGGGTTCCAGAAGCATCTGGTAAAACCCTAACTGAAAACTTTTGGGGATTTTTGGTTAAATTGCATGATTTAATGTATGTGTATGGATTTATGTCATTAATTTCATGAATAAGCACATATTTAGTGATCGATTTGAGTACGAAAGTTTTGGCAAAGCCCTAGGTACGAAAATGAAGGGGTTTTAATAATTTTTAACCGTAGCTCCTGTTATATAAAAGTTAATTGACATTGAAATGAAGCTCCTGATATAATTTTTTTTTGAAAATTTGCACGGACTTATACCGATAAATTTCCATGCACCGTTGAAGTAAAATCGAAGGAGTTTTTAGATCGTTACCGTACGTTCTAAAGTTAACTGAAAGTAATTTGTGAAGCACTGATTGTGGACGAGGGTTTTCAATAAAGAGGTTATTTTTATACCGATATTTAGGACCTGGGACTGACTACAGTCCAGATAGGTTCTCCGGCATACCTTTGGACTTTACGGTGATAATCGATGATAACTCTGTTCGTGGAGTTATTTGTGGTCCGCCCTTCCTTGGGGCGTTATGGTCAGGAGGAATCACAGTTATAGGCCTACCTTTGGGTGGCATACAATACAGATCCCTCAGGATGGGATACACATGTTACAGTCATAGGCCTTGGATTGTGTGGAGTGAACACAATCTATTCTCGATTATTCACTCCCTCAGCTAGTAGGGTATACTGGCAGGGTTTGTTACTGTTATGCTATGTTACAGATTACAGTACCGATTACAGTTTATCGATTACAGTTTATCGATTAAAGTTATCGATTACAGTTTACCGTTTACAGTTTACCGATTATAGTTTACCGATTACTGATTTCTGATTTATGAGGTTTAATATCATAAAAGTATGCCTTCACTATTTTCTAGATTATGTTTTGTATGACCGTTCTATTTTTGCATAGTTATATGACCGTTCTGTATCACAGTTTTAGCGCTCATATGCATGTACCTTGCTGGGCCCCGACTCACTATTTTATTATTTTTTTCCCTCTAGATGAGACAGTAGAGTTAGTGCCTGACGAGAAAGAGTGGTTAAAAGAAATTTCTGAAGGCTTTTGAGGACCTAAAGCACTTGGAGCTATTTTTGGAGAGCATGTTAGTGTAAAGACTTGACTGGACTTAAGATTTTTTATACTGATCTTGTGTCTATGGATGACCTTGCACATGTGAATTTTTTATAGAATGCATATGATGTATGTGATGGTAAAAGAAAAACTATGCTACTGCAGGTTATTAGTTTAGCTTCCGCTCTATACTTTTGGATATACTGTACAGGTCCTAGACGACATCTTGTTATTGAACTGTTAGTGTAGCTAACACTTTTATAGATTTATGCCATGGATGGCACATGTGATCCTATGTATGCATGTTGTAGGAAAAATTATGGTACAATTGATAGTTGTGTGATTGTAATGGATGGTCTTACAGGTTGTATTTTGGATTTTCCATCCAATTACAAAGGAGATTCAACTAAAATTTTTGCAGAAGTCTTGACCTATATTTTAGACCGGTAATTATGTTTCTGTCTTGACGGAAGCTTCTAAGAAAAATAAAATCCATTCCATCATATTTGGTATCAGAGAGTTGAGATGCCTTAGGAATTGATCGACCGAAAAGCGGAAGCATAAGATTGAATCTCTGAACATAATTCCTATAGGAATAACTTGAGGAAGTTAAGGCAACTAGGACCCTTAAGAGATTGGTTCTTAGGCTAGGCTGGAAATTCCTTAAAGCTGTTGAATACTTCTTTCTCATTCCATTGAATCCTTGCCCTTATAACCTTGTGCTTACCTTGATTATAGGATGGCAAGTAGAAGCAGTAGCAGGAATGACCGTGGTGACGCTAGCACGCCTTATGATATAGAGGCCGCTTATATTGGTCTGTTGGAGAGGATGACCAATGTGATAGAATCTGTCGAGCAAAAACATGAGGCTCCAATTCCTGCACCCGAGCCAGCTCCGACACTTCTTGGTCCTACGATGTATGATAGATTCACAACAGAGTGAGCACCGTGCTTCCTGGGAAAGCCTGATCCAGCTGAAGCAGACGTGTGGTTAAAAAGGATGAAGAAGATATTCATTGTGATTGGCTGTACCGATCGGAAAAATGTCACCTTTGTGGTATACAAACTGGAAGGTAAAGCTGATAGTTGGTGGGATATGCAGAAGATGGCGATGGGAGTGCCTGATGATGTCATTATAGGAGATGTTTGAGGATGCCTTTATGGAGAAGTACATCCCATCCAGTCTCTGAGATCAGAAAGAGTAGGAATTTATGAGATTGAGGCAAGGGAACATGATGGTCAAAGAATATGATGCCAGATTTACCGAGTTATCCCATTTTGCACCCTTCTATGTAGAGGATGAGCAGAGGAAAGTGAAGAAGTTCCAGCAAGGGCTACAAGATGATGTTAGAAATTTATTGTCCATTTTAAAGCTTCAAACTTACGCCGAGATCCTAGACAGAGCAGTGATCTATGAGAAGGAAGCAGAGATGGAGAGATTCTATGCTAAAAGGACTGCTAGCCGAGTGGGAGTGAGTACCAAATTTACTGCAGGGTCTTCTAGATTGTCCTAGAAGACAAGGACAGCCGACAGGGGAAAGAGTATTGTACCGGCTCAGTCAATAATCGGTACTAGTGCGTCGGCTGAAGACTATACCTTATGTGGGTGGAAACCTCTGGGACAAGCATGTCGCAAGTTATCGGGAGCGTGTTTCAGATGTGGGCAGCATGGCCACCTGTACAGGGACCGTCCAACTTCCGATGCTCGAAGGAAAGAAGTCTACTGTCTCGGTGAGGGCTTTTGTGGTGACTGTCAATGATCCGGAGGCATCTTTGAATGTCGTGGAAGGTACTCCTTCTATTTGTGAAGTTTCTGCATCTATATTGTTTGACTTGGGGTCTACCCATTCATTTGTTTCCCCGTAATTTGCGTGATGTATTGTATCTATCCCGTGTGTTCTGGATTGTGAACTGTCTGTGTGTACTCCCACTGGATCCCATGTGGTTACGGATGTTATGTATCCGGGATGTGTGGTCGAGGTGAATGGGAACCATATGGTTGTGGACTTGGCGTTGTTGAACATGGGTGATTTTGGTTTGATTCTAGGGATGGACTGGCTGGTCAAACACCATGCTAGTATTGACTATTTTCTGAAGAGGGTTTATTTTAATATTCCTAGAATGGAGCCCTTTTTCTTTCAGGGCATTAAGAAAAATGGGGTGCCTGTATTGATCTCTGCTATACATGCTTAGCATTTCATGAGAAGTGGATGTCAAGCTTAAATGGCATATGCCTGCACTACTGGGAGTCATAGTGTGCTGGCTAAGGACATCCTGGTTGTTTGTGACTTTGAGGATGTATTTCTAGAGGAGTTACCCGGATTGCCTCCACAACGGGAAATTAAGTTTGTGATTGTTATTGTTCCTAGTGTTAGTTCAGTTTCTAAAGCCCCCTATCGTATGGCTCCGGCTAAATTGAAGGAGTTGAAGTTGCAATTGTAGGAGCTGCTAGACAAGGGCTTTCTCAGACCGAGTGTATCTCCTTCGGGTACACCGGTGTTGCTTGTGAGAAATAAAGATGGGTCCTTATGGTTATGTGTTGACTATCGTGAGTTGAATAAAATCATGATTAAAAATAAATACCCTCTACCATGCATTGATGATTTATTTGATCAGTCTCAAGGATCTCGGGTGTTCTCAAAGATTAATTTGAGGTCTGGTTATTATCAATTGAGGATCAAGCTAGAGGATGTGGCTAAAAAAGCTTTTCAGACACGTTATGGCCACTATGAGTTTCTTCTTACGCGTTTTGGCCTTACAAATGCTCCAGCTGCTTTTATGAATTTGATGAATAGGGTATTCAGGCCGTACTTGGATAAATTTGTGGTGATGTTCATTGATGATTTCCTGATTTATTCAAAAGATTATGAGGAACACAATATTCATTTGAGGAAAGTAATTCAAGTGTTCCGTGAGAAAAAAATTGTATGCCAAGCTGAGTAAATGTGAGTTCTTGCTCGAAATGGTGATGTTTTTAGGGCATGTGATTTCTGATGGTGGCATTTCTGTGGATCCCAAGAAAGTAGAGGCTATTACCAATTGGAGCAGAATGACTTTTGTGACTGAGATTAGGAGCTTTCTGGGCATGGAGGGATATTATAGGAATTTTGTAGATAATTTCTCACAGATTGCTATGCCTCTGACTCTGCTGTTGAAAAATGAGGCTAAGTTTGTGTGGACAGAGGAGTGTGATCTGAGCTTCCAAGAGCTCAAGGATCGTTTGACTACCGCTCCAGTGCTGATCGTTCCATAGGGTTCAGGAGGCTTTGTGGTATACTGCGATGCCTCTAAGGCGGGTCTAGGATTTGTATTGATGCAGCACGGTAAAGTGTTGGCTTATGGATCTAGGTAACTGAAAGTGCATGAGAAGAATTATCGTACTCATGATCTCGAGCTTACTGCTGTTGTCTTTGCTTTGAAAATTTTGAGACCTTATCTGTATGGTGAGCGGTTCCTTATGTATTCGGATCACAAAAGTTTAAATTACCTATTTTTGCAAAAGGAACTTAACATGAGCCAAAGGAGGTGGCTTGATTTCTTGAAGGATTATGACTGTGAGATACAGTACAAGCC
>JAOVVI020009582.1:0-13524 GCA_028571085.2 Nepenthes alata
GCTTAATTATGGGCTTTAGGGTATGTGTAGTCATTGATGGAGGTTATTCAATGGAGAATAATCCGTTCCGTCACAAAACGAACACTATTTACATGCTTGTACATGAAATCGAAGCCAAAACTTGTAGTAAACATGGGTAACATAAAATCTATCCAAACAATCGACGGAAGCATGCTTCGTTTACTTTAAACATGTAACAATAATATTTTAGAGTATTTTCATCAACTTTAAAGCAAGAGGAAACGGTAAAAATGAAAAATAACGTCTGAAGTACACTTGCCTTAGCCTGATCTACCGTTATTTTTACCGAGAGTGGATTGGAACAAGTGACTTCCCCTTTTTCCTCTTCTCTTCTTCCTCTTCTTCATTCGTGCTCTGCTCTCCCTCTCCCACTTTCCTTTTCCCCTTCATTTTATAACAAAAACAAAGTCAGAATGCAGGCAAAAGTTACGGCTGCGCTCGAGCGCGTGTTGAGCGCGCGACGAGCGTGCTCCATTCATCCAGCGCTGGCCTCGAGCGCCCAGCGGGAGCGCGACGAGCGGGTGGCCACTGGAGTTTTGTGCTCGCTGCCGCGCCTCTGGCGCACGGCAGGCACCACTTGGCTGCTTGCTGAACTCGGGTATTTTTTTAACTTTTTACTTTCAACCATCATTTTCAATGCATGCTTGGCCTCTTAATGATTATCATCATTTTAATCACTCCCAATTATCATGTTTTTGGTTCCGGGGCCTCACAACTAGCTGGCAAACTTCTCATAGAAAAGTTTAGCCAATGCTTTCACTCGAGCAAAAGTCATACGAACATCATGCAGAAATGTCTCTGTTGCCAAAACAATAGAAAAATGTTATGTATGTATAATGAATATAAGACTCATAAATGAGTGATAAATCCCAATAAACTTTTCTTCACAACTTTGTGGGAGCTAATATCATTTCTACTATCTATCAGTATATCTTAAACTTCTCTTTTTTCACTGCCTTTGTTAACCTATCTAACTCATTGTCATTCATCTTGACCTGGTCTATCATCGATAACTCAAAATCAAATATATTTTACATCCAATGATGTGACGGAATGGGTCATTTTTCACTAATGACCTTGGTCAATAAATATACAAAATCAATCCCCATGAAATTAAACACGTCAATTTTTGCAAAATATTGAGTAGTGTTTTCTCTAAAAATGGATAAAACCTAATACAAATAATTTGAAATTTACACAACCTGGACAAGCATATAGAGAAAAGACTTCAACAGATATTCACAACCCAACACAGGATCATTCAAACGGCATATATATCCATGGCTCTAACACAACACATCCTATTCACTATTTCGAGTTCAAAAGAGAGATGCCATCTAAGAACCTGTACAATTCCAAAATCAAAACGTGAAAGTGAAACTAAATCCATAAGATAATCTTGCAGAAGCAAAAGGCAATATCTCAACATAAAATATAACATACTATGACTATAAATACATAATTTCATGTACAAAATTAAATATTTACATTCACTATTATCAAACTCTAAAAGTTCTTCAAAAGACTTTAAGGCTCCACAAAGCTTCCTTAACTAAGTCCTTTCTTCACTCCTACTCATCAGGCAACAACTCTACTATCTCATTTGGATGGGGGGCAAAAATAAGCAGAGTGAGTCAAAACCCAATAAGGTACCAGAAAAGCCTACAAGTGAAACTTTCATACAAAACATAAATATCATAGAGGAAAAATCATGGGATTATCAAAGAACAAAAATGTACATGAAAAAGTGAGAAAAGTATTAATTGTTATAAAAGCATGTCGGAAACCATAAGTCAATTTGAAACTTCACTTATTATTCAAATTCAACTTTATTATCTGAAGGGATCCAAACTAGTAGACCCTACTAGTTGAGGAAATAAATAATCGAGGATAGATTGTATTCACTCTACACAATCCAAGGCTAAAGTTCAAAGGTTCTCATTTCCCAAAATTTAAAATTCAAAAGTTTCTATCCTCCAAATTTAATACCCGAAGGAAAGACGGACCGCGTATTACTTTATGAACAGAGCTATCCTCGATTAACACCGTAATGTTCTAAGGCATGCAGGAGAACCTTACCTGACTGTATGACAGACCTATGTCCGATTCTTACTGATATACTTAACTGAAGGTATCCTTGTTCTTATTTCCTTAATCTTAACTCATCATGCCCCAAAGGCCAATCAATCTCTTACAAATAATCCTTCAGATAGTTTTGAATACTCTAAGAGATTTTAACAGTACAGCTTTTTTCAAAATTTTAAATAAAAATCATCCAACAAACTTAACAATAGGTCAAATAAAATTTCCATCACATTTCTCAAAATTTTAGAACCAAACATACAAAAATTTTTGAGCTAGGGTTTGAGGCAAACTGTTCGAATATAAATCAAACACAAAACATGAGCCAAACAATGAAATTGAAGTCACAATTCATAATAATCAAGCATAAATACGAAATTAAGCCGTAAAATCATAAGACTCATGCATTATTTGTAATACAATTTAATGAATTAGAGTTTTAAAGTATAAATGTCAAAGTGGAGATATTAAAAAGTGGTAAAAATAGAAAACAAAGTTCGGGATACATTTGGCTTAGCTTGATTTACCGATTTTCTTATTCTGATCGGGTCAAAATCGGTAAAAATTTATTTCTCCTTCCATTTTCTCCTCCTTCTCCCTTCGCTGCTCTACTTTTGTGCCTAAAAACCCTTCCCCCTTTTTATAAACAAAACCTTAAGTCGATGGGCTAAAAATGTGATTGGCACTCGAGCGCCTATCAACCACGCAGCGAGTGCAGGTCTAGAATAATTGGCACCGGCCAGATGGCTTGAGCGAATAGCGAGCCTGGACCATTCTATTTTCAGCGTCTCCTTTGCTCTCAAGCAAGTAACAAGCGTAAGACATTCTATTTTCAGCGCCTCCTTGGGCGCTCGAGCTAGCGGTGTGAGCGGCTTTTCCGGAGCAATCTGGTTTTGGTGCCATCTGCAGGGCTCGAGCCTGCGCGAGCCCAACCCTACATCAACCTGCACTATGATAATTTTTCTAATTTTTTAAAATCCACTTATTTCAAACTTAATTATATTAATTATATTAACTTAATAATTAGGATTTACTATATTCTAGAAACTGGGTCGTCACAACCTCCCCCACTTATAGAAATTTTGTCCTCAAATGTTAACGAACCTTGAATTTCCTTAATCGGAGGAAACCTTTCTAATGTTCCAAAGTCATTTCCTCAATTAAATGATTTATCCTAAAGAACCTTAAATCTTTGAATCGTTCTGATCCTCATTACTCGATGTGTCCTGACGAAATCTAAATTCACTAAGTCTGAAGGCAAACCCAATTTATTAATTACTTCTTTGACTCAATTCAAAATTTCAAACGGTCAAAGATCCTTGCTTCAATTTACGCTAAACCTTGAAAGTAATCGTTCCTTTTGAGCCTCAAATCAAACATCGAAATATATGGGTTCACCATAATTTTGCTGCACAATTCTAATTAATTTTCTAACAACGAACCATTCGATTATAATCCACCACCAAATCCAATTTAACTTGACACCCACAATTCCCTGATCAACTTTGGTTAAGATTTCGGCATAAACCTCAAATCGCAATCAAATCTCAAATCGAAAATACTTTATATCCTCATTAATTCATTGGTATGTCGGCAACCCAACATTTCCTAAAATACAAAATCCATATTGACAATAATAGGATTTAACAAATACCTACATATCCTTGAAACACATGACCATTCATTCTTAACCTCTTTAATCACATCCTGAGACCTATGGAAGTTGTGAGCCTACACACACTTCTACTATTCTATCTTATCATTCGTTTTGTAGATCCTAGATCTTCTTACAACTTATATTCATTGGTTCATATAGGGCACTTAGATTATACGGCGACCATAATTAAAACCAAACCTGAGATAGCCAGACCCTGAAGACAATTCTTACAAATCCTCAAATTACAGTAAGATTAGAAATTACAATCATAACAATTACCCAAGAATTTGATATAGCTTCAAGTTATCACTCAAATATCCAACATAGCTTTAGGTCATTACCCAAAAATGTCAAAACCTAAATACTTAGTAATCTCAAGATCTCGTTGGCATATTAATGAGGTAACTGATTCAATCTGAACACGTTATCCACAATCACGATGAGTGGGTCATCCTAATCATCCTGAAACAAACAGTAAGGACTTCTCATTTCATGATTTCATATCCCTAATGCTCTGAATACAATTTCCTCCTAGAATCAAAGTAAGCATCCCATATGGAGCACCAAAGACACATTAAATTCAAACACCTCCGATATCAATTATCGATCACACTCTTCACTTTCCTCAAAAGACGCTAAAATCTACCTTTTTTAGTTCTCAAATTACCACTTGCACTATTGTATACTCATTTCTTCTTTAAGATACAATTTCTCAAAAATATTTTTTTAGAACTATGGGACAATAACAATCTCCCATAATAAACATATAAATTCTCAAGACAAGGGCCTCACCGAATAGCCCCAACTATGGGTGAAGCAATTTCAAACAATAAGCTTCTCCCTCACTTTACTCGTGGTAGTCACCTGTGACGGAACAAATTTTTTTAACACATTCCGTCAATGACCATACAGAACTAAAGCTCAAAATAACATCTTAGAAGTCTAAGAAAAAACGGATAGAATTTTCTCTAAAATTGGACAAAAACTCAATACAACAATGTGAATATTTCACAATCAGGACAAATATATAAATAATAGACTTTTAGATTTATTCATTTTACAAATACTGGATCGACAAATGCCATATTCATCCATGGCTCCAATATAATATTCCTATTCACTATGCCAAAATTCATATGAGAGATGTCGTTTAGGACATGTACATATCCAAAATAGAATAGCGGAAGCAGAACTATTTTCGTAAAATAAACCTGTGAAAGCACAATTCATTGTTCCAATGAAACACATAATAAGCTACGATATGTCGTATACAATATTCATCCACAAAATAAGGTAATTACATGCAAGACTGTCAAAATCTTCAAGATGACTTCGAGGCTCCAAAATCTTCAATGCTAAGCCTTGCCTATTCTTGCATGTCAGGAATCAATTCTATTGTTTCATCTAGAGGGGAGGAAAATAACAGAGTGAGCCGATACCCAGTAATGTACCAAAAATATGGAATGTAAATCTGTCATGTAATCACAATATAATAAAGTAAATATTATGGCATATAAAAACATAACTGCAACAAGGCAAAGGTCATGGAAACAATAGCATGACATAAATCAATATACAAGTGCTAGAATTCATTAAGTCAGTTACAATTTCAATTGTTCTTCAAAATTTACTTTTATTCCCCAAAATTCTAGTTCATTATTCTAGGGGGCTAACTAGTATACCCTACTAACCGAGGCGGTGAATAATTGAGGATAGATTGTGTTTAATCCACACAATCAAAGGCCAAAGATTCAATAATCATTTGTTTTTATTTCATTTCATGATTCAAAGGTTCAAAGGTTCGATAGTCTCTATCATCTAATTTTGTCCCGAGGAGGGGAAAACTACGAATTACTCCATGGATGGAGTTATCCTCAATTACTACCGTAAAGTTCTAAGGCATGCCAAAGAACCCTATCAAATTGTACGACAGTTCTAGGTTTGATTTTCTTACCGATAACTTAACTTAATGCATTTGCTCATAATTTCATAGTAAAAATTCATCATATCACAAGGCCAAATCCAATTTCATTCAATCACTCTTTCAAAGGGCCTCCATATTTCGATAATACAGTTCCATGCGAAGTTTCCAAATACAAATCATTCAATAAACTTTAATAAGGCAACAATTAACATTTAAATCTCAAAATTCCATGTTTTCAACATAAATTCCAAAGTTTTTTGTGCTAAGGTTTCGAGTGAAGTTTCTAGACATAAATCAAGCATAAAATATGGGCCAAATCACCAAATCAAAGCCATAGTTCATAAAACATACATATAACATGAATTAAATTCAAAACTATATCTTCATTTTCGAGCTAGGGTTTTGGGTGAAACTTTCGAACAATAATCGG
This sequence comes from Nepenthes alata, assembly GCA_028571085.2. Classification (NCBI taxonomy): domain Eukaryota; kingdom Viridiplantae; phylum Streptophyta; class Magnoliopsida; order Caryophyllales; family Nepenthaceae; genus Nepenthes; species Nepenthes alata. Next base: position 6,115 of record JAOVVI020009582.1, read on the forward strand.
ACATAAACATGAACCAAATCACGAAATCAGAGTCATGAGTCACGATATATATACATAAAGATTAAGTTTAAACCAAAAACCATAAGATTCATGCATTTCTCTTAACAAATCTTGGAGACCAAGTGATTTAGAGTATAAATAACAAAATAGAGATATTTATAAGTGGTAAAAACGGAAAACAAGGTCCGTGGTACACTTGTCTTAACCTGGTCTATCGTTATTTTTACTTGGATTGGAGTAGAATGACCAAAATCTCTCTCTTTTTTCCCCTCTTCTTCCCATTCCTTTTCTCTTCCTTCGTGCTTCTGTTCATGCTCTTCAAAAACTCTCTCTCACCTCTCCTTTTATAACAAAAATGAAATCAGTCGGTGGGAAAAAATTGTGCCTGCGCTCGAGCGCACGGTAGGCGCGCAGTGAGCGCCAGCTTTTGGTCAGGGTCTCACTCGAGCGCCTCAGGCGAGCAGCGAGGGGGGCCTTACTTGTTTTTGGCGCTTACTACCGCGCTCAAGCGCGCGGCAGGCGCCATACTGCCAGGCAGCATATCAGTATACAACAGCCCGGTTTCCTCTCTTTTCACTTTTGAAACTCATTCTCCCATGTATATTTAGTCTCATCTTGATTATTATTATTTTAATTACTTTTGAATTATCATGTTTTGGGATCGGGACCTCACAACTCTCCCCCACTTATAGAAATTTTATTCTCAAAATTTAACGAACCCCAAATTTTCTCAATCAAAGGAACCGTCCAAGCATTCCCAAATCACTTTCAGATTAAAATGGTCATTCTAAGACCTTAAACCTCCAAATTGTCCTAATCCTTATTATCTGATGTGTCCTATTTGAAGTCCAAATCCACTAAGTCAGAAAATAAACACAGTTCATTAACTATTTTCCTAACTTGGTTCCAAACCTTAAACGAGCAAAATTCCTTACTTCCTTTCATACTAAACCTCGAGATTGAGGATTTTCTCTAAATTTTAAATTACACCTCAAAATGTATAAGGATTCATCATTCCTCCACTGCACGCTTTGATCAATCATTAAACTCAAAATCATTTGATTATGATTCCCTGCCACAACTAACTCAATCTTGCACATAAATTCCTTTATCAAGCTTGGATAAAATTTTGACATAAATCTCAAGTTATAATTAGACCTCAAAATCGAAATACTTTACATTCACATCATTTCATAGGCATGTCATCGAATCGACATTTCCATGAGATACACATTCCCTTTTGAACACCCAATTTACACAGTTGCCATGATAAAAACTGATTTTAAGATATCCATATCACAAAAATAATTCTCACAAATCCTCGATTCACCACAAAACTAGAAATTCTAACTATAACAGTAAATATAGATTCGATATAGTTTTAGATCGTTACCTAAAATCTCAATATCTTAACAATTAGCAACCTCAAGATCTCAGAACCCCTATAATGAGTGATCTTAGATCCGGTTGGAACACCAAGAAGCCAACCAAGTAGACCCAAGCACATCCTCCATAATCATGATGAGTGGGTTATTTTGATATGAAACCACAGGGGCTTCACATTTCAAATTTCATAACTCCCACACTTTGAATGTGATTTCGCTTCCCAACTTAGGAATACGACATCCTTTTTCCCAAGTATTTAAACTTGCTCACAATCTATCTTTTACATTTCTTACGAAGCACCGGAGCCATATCAAGCCCAAAGATTCCCAACATCAATTGCCTATACTAAGTTTGTTATATAATAATATCAGAGTCTATCTTAACAATCCTTAAACAGATTGATCTGCTTGCAATCTCCTAAGGTTACTTCTCCATCATAACCTAACTATTTTAATCCTTAAAATTATTAGATCCAAGTTATCCCTGAGGCAATTCCACAAATTCTCAAATAGAAACTTCCGATATCATTATCGAACTTAACATTCATCTTCCTTGAAAGATACCGAGATCCACCTATTACAACTCTTAACTTTTAGATTCGCAAGACATTAATTTCTTCCAAAAAGCATCACCCATAGATCCTTATGGCAAGGACCTCATTGCAAAATCTCAATTACGGGTAAAGTAATTTCAAACCATGGACTCCTCCCCCACTTTGCTTGTGGGTAGTTACCTATTGACGCAAAAATAACAAAATTTCAATCTTTCTCAAGAGCATTACTATCTCTGTTAACTTACCTGGCCCATTAGTAACTCCTACCTTTCGGAGGCCCCAAGGCCTCCTCAATGAGACCTAGCAGTACTCCTCTAATTTCATGCACAATCCTCAAAGACAAATGTTGATTCTAACATGTCTCCAAATCACCCATTAAAACAAGTCGGTTTGGTCTTTTCCTCCAAAATTATATATATCCTCAAAACTTTCATGACTAGATTCCTTAACGACCACTAACCAACTTCAAAGGGGTGGCCTCATTTACTAATTAGACTCCATGCCTATTCTTGATTCGATCAACTTTGTCTCTCATTTAGAATTCATAACCTAATTACTAGGCATCATATCGAGCACCATCTCAATTTCCAAAAGGATTTGCATAACCCAAAAATTGACTCCAAACCAACAATTCAACTTGTCCGCCATACTAACCAAATGAATCAAATATTCCTTCTTCCAACAATACACGACCGATTACTTTTCTCCATTAAATATTCAGTTATCAGCTATTCAAAATCCACAAAATTCACAAAAGAACTCGTAGATACAATTATTGAACAGTTCAAAAATTGCCAAGTTGATGGGGACGTATCGTGCAAATAATGGGAAAAATTTAAAGAATACAAAACTCCCAGATCAATTAAAATGGAAATCAAAATTCCATAAATAAGAAAATACCACCATCGACTTTCGGGAGTGTCTCAAGGTCTCGTACCGTCACCGCAAATACTTTAGCCGCAACAGTTGGCTTCTTTGCTTCCGACCTCCTAGGTAATGGACAATCTTTCATCAGGTGGTCCCGCTACCCATAATTATAACATGCTCCCATTGCTTTATAAAAGGGCTTCCCTGTGTGCTTTCTTCCACAATATGCACAATTAGCAGATGGTGCCTGAGAGCCAGTCACCGATAGAACTCCAGTAACGCTCTTCCCTGTATCTACCATCTTCGCCTTCTTAGATGACCCTGAAGTTCTACATTTAATCCTACACTGTAACTTATTCGACTAGCCACCCTTTTAGAAAAGAACCTTTGAGTCTCCAATTCTTTCTCCAATATCAGGTCTCGATCTAAAATATTAGCATATGCTTGGAGGTTGTGAGTCACCAATTTCCTTTTAATATCATCCCTCAGTCATTGCTAAAATTTATTTGCCTTTCTTCATTCATCTTCCACAAAGTACAGCGCATATCGGGATAGTTCAGTAAATTTTGCATCATACTCAGGTACATTATGATTTTCCTGTCTAAGCTGCATAAACTCTTGCTCCTTTTGATCTTGGAGATTGGAAGGAAAATACTTTTCCATAAAAGCCTCTTCAAATATTTTCCAAGTAATTTCATCATCGGGTACACCTAATGCCATCTTTTTCATAGCCTACCAACTGTCAGTTTCACCTTCCAACTTATATATTGCAAAAGAAACATTTTCCTTATCAGAACACTGGATCACCTAAAGATTTTCTTCATCCTCCTAAGCAAAATATTCATCTTCACCGGATATGGTTTACCTAAGAATTCAGGTGCTCTCTCAGCCGTGAACCTATCATATGTAGTCGGAGCAAGAAATATTGGAATTTGCTGTGGTGCAGGGACCGTAGCCATATGACACTGCTCTATCGATTCAACAACATTCGTCATCCTTCCCAATAAATCTCAGTACTCCACTTCTCATTCGTGGGGGTGTTATAATCATTTATATGATTGGCATATTCTGTGATGATATGTAATATTACATCGATGCTGGGTTATGGATTGTCGAAGTGTTGCATCAACATACATCCGTTGTTGTCTGTTTCGCCTTCCATGGATTTCGCGCTTGCCATGTGCTCTCCAACCACTCGAACCTAAAATTCGGAGGCCCCGTGCTCTCTGTGAGCTCTATACCCGTTCAACCCCAAAAACCCAAAGGCTTGCACTCGCTGTGAGCTTGCCACACGCTCAAGCGCAAAATCCCAAAAGGGCCCGCTCGCTGCTCGGCGCCTTTGCGCTCGAGCGCCACGGCAACGGGCAACTATTTGAATACCATTTTTGCAACCTCTATAAATATTTTTCTTATAATTTTGAAACCCTAGGGAGTCTTGGTAGACAAGTTTCGTAACCCACTTTAGAAGAACCTTGTTCATACTCCATTGATCTTGCTCCCTTTGAGAAAATTAAAAGCTACAACTTTGAGCATCATGTTCTAACAAGTTTTCTCTACACTTTCTCTTTACCGTTTACACACTTCAATTCTTCTACCTTCATTGGAGACGTAGGTACATTGAAGAAGGAGAACCGATTGTGTTTGACAATTCAAGTGGCTCAAGAGGAAAGATTGACGTGAAGACCAAAAGGTGTCCGGTTCCGTTGTCTCAGGCAAATCCAAGGAGTTCCTTGGTACGGATCATAAGACGGGAGTAAGTCGGCTAGGTTAGCAGATCGTTACCACCCGGTCTGTTAGTTAATTTTTATAGTGCATTGCTTCCCTGGCCGTTGAAGCCCGGAGGGTTTTTCTCGATTACTGTGGGTATCGAGTTTTTTCTTCATCACCAAAAATTATGTCTGTTTATTATTGTTTATTATCTTTTATATTTTACATGTTTGTCATTATCATTAGCATCTAGAAATAAATATTCTTTACGTGTATTGAATATTTAATTTTTACTACATCCGCTATTTTTACCGGGGTTGAAACTTTATTATAAAATTTACGGCAAAAAGTCCTTTTTTAATTAGTATCAGAGACTCACCCCGATCCACGACCAAAATCTAGATGCATACTAGTCAATATTTATCCGTTACTCTCCTCTTTGGTGGGAGCAACTATGCCTATTGGAAGCTCCGGATGAGAGCCTTTCTCAAACTAATGGATTAGATTGTATGGGCCAGTACTCAAATTGGGTGGACGTCACCCAATAGTGGTGATGAACCAAAAGTTATGTCTTTGTGGTCAAAAGAAGAACTTGATGTTTGTTACTGGAATAGTAAGGGGTTACATGCCATTTATATGGTTATAACTCCCGATGAGTTTAAATGTATTTCAATGTGTGAAACCTCTAAAGATGCGTGGGACATTCTTAAAATCACTCATGAAGGTACTAAATTGGTTAAAAATTTAAAATTATAAATGTTCACCACAAGATTCAAAGAAATACGAATGAAAGATGATGAGACCTTTGATGAATTCTATGTGCAATTAAATGATATTGTAAATTTTATGTTTAATTTAGGAGAACGAATCCCTGAAAATAGAATTCTTAGAAATGTTATACGATCTTTTCCTGAACGATTTAGAGAAAAAATTACTACTATTGAAGAAAGCAAAGATTTAGATAAATTAAAAATAGAAAAACTTGTAGGATCCCTTCAAACTTATGAGCACACACTACCACAGTCACGAAAGAATAAATTAATTGCTCTAAAATCAAGTGGGGAAGAGAGAAACTGGGACTCCGATGAAGAATCGTGTAGTGATGATGATTTTTTCTTATTAATTAAGAATTTTAAGAAATATTTGAAGAAAAATAAATAAACTAGTGACAAATAAAATAGTGATGATGCCTAAAAGTCATGAAAAAACCCACCAAGTTGGTGCCAACTTGCCATGCTTGTGGAGAGATTGGCCACATTCGTCCCCATTGCTACACCATAAAATTTTTGTACAACCAAAGATAAGGGCTAAAAATGAATAAACTAGTTGATCACATTCAGAAATTGAATGCACAAGTAAAAAGGTTGAATGAGAAAGTGAATTCGGTAATACAAGTATGGGTCAAGAAAAGTCAGCTTAATTACCCCTTGGCCATTTGTGACAAAAAGGGGGAGATCTGTTTCACTTTGGCAGGGGGAGATTAGGGGGAGACGTGATTATTTATGTTCGGGGGAGACTTGTTATTTTTGTGAGGGGGAGTTTTTCATGGATTTTTGTACTGTTTGTTTTCATTCATTTTACTACTGCATGTTATTTTTCTTCCTCTATTGTTACAATTTTATATTATGCCATTTTTGTACTAACCCTGTTTGACCAGGAACCCAGTTACAGTATTGACGCGGTAGTCACATTATCGACACAGTAGTGCTAGTGTCGATTTATATATTTTCTAGCTGTATCATTTATATTTTACACTAGGCGTAGATATTTATGTACACGGGCTCTATCTCGGTGATGTCTGAACCCGTGCTTCTCTTGTATTTATTTTTTTTTATGGATTTTGTCACTGAATTGCCAAAGGGGGAGATTGTTAGGGTCATTTTTATAATTGGAATATTCTGGGACCATATGTAATATTACATCGATGTCGGGTTATGGATTGTCAAAGTGTTGTATCAACATACATCCACTACTGTCTGTTCCTCCTTCCATGGATAACGCACCTGTCATGTGCTCTCCAGCCGCTCGAGCCTAAAATCCCGAGGCCCTGCACTCTCCGTGAGCTCTCTACCCGCTAGACCATAAAAAATGAAAACCTTGCACTCACCAAGAGGTTGCCATGCGCTAAAGCGTAAAATCTTGAAAGGACCCGCTCGCTGCTCGCCGCCTTCGCTCTCGAGCGCCGCGGCAACGGGAAACTTTTTGAATGCTGTTTTTGCGCTCTCTATAAATACTTGTCTTATAATTTAGAAACCCTAGGGAGTCTTGGCAGACAAGTTTCGTGCCCCACTTGAGAAGAACCTTGTACTCCATTGATCTTGCTCCATTTGAGAAAACTAAAATCTACAACTTTAAGCTTCATGTTCGAACAAGTTTTCTCTACACTTTCTCTTTACCATTTAAACACTTCCATTCTTCTACCTTCATTGGAGATGTTGGTACGTTGAAGAAGGAGACCCGATTGTGTTCGGCAATTCAAGTGGCTAAAGAGGGAAGATTGACATGAAGACAGAAAGGTGTCCGGTTTTATTGCCACGGGAAAATCCAAGGAGTTCCTCGGTAGGGATCACAAGATGGGAGTAAGTCGGCTAGGTTAGCGCGTCTTTACCACCCGGTTTATAAGTTGATTTTCATAGTGTATTGCGCCCCTGGCCGTTGAAACCCAGAGAATTTTTTTTGATTACCGTGGGTATCAAGTTTCAATTCGTCACAAAAAATTGTGTCTTTTTATTATTGTTTATGATCTTTTATATTTTGCATGCTTGTCATTATCGTTAGCATCTAGAAATAAATATTCTTTACGTGTATTATGGGGCCCCAAAACCAAAAACGTGATAATTAGATGTAATTAAAATGATTAATGTCATTAAGAGGCCAAGTATGTAGAGAAAAAGTGA
>JAOVVI020009583.1:0-13524 GCA_028571085.2 Nepenthes alata
TCATATGAAAATAATTAAAAATAAAAGAGACTATAAACTGCCCTGATCTGAATAATGGCAAATAAGATTAAGATTGTTTGGCATGATGTGTAGACTTAATTGCCATGATGTGTAGACTTAATTAATGAACCTAACCCAACATAAAAGTTTCCAATTTTTATTTAAACCGAAATAAATTTAAAATTTTAAAATTAACTTTTATCAAATGTATTTAAAAAATTTTATTAATATCTCCCGATATAAAAATTGTTATTTAGCTCTGATATATAGAGTTTGGAGTTTCTATCATTTTAAAAAGAAAATTAATTTAACCCATTTTAATTATAATTATTCAATTAATATTAAATAATTAATATTTTAATTTTTTTAAAAAAATAATATAATTATTTAATTAATATTAAATAATTATTATTTAAAAAAATTGAAATTTACTCTTATTCTAGATTGATAGACTTCCCAATTCCCTCATCTGTGAGGTCTTCTCTCTCCGTCACTTTGTCACCTATCCACTTAGCTTGGCGCATAAGGAAATCGACAATGAATGCAAATTATGAGCAAGTATAATCCTTCTCCCTTCTCCCACTGAGATGGCTTCAAGTACACTGCAAAATGAAGAACTCCACTCTTTTATGGCCTCCAGCTCTCCTCTCACTACACCTCCATCTCTCTCTCTTCTCCCCTGTTTCTGGTGATAGCCTTTAAAGCGTTCCTTACAAGTATGTCTTCAAGCCTCTGACCAACACGGCCACTGCCGCTCTCTCTCTGTTATGGAAGACGGCGTTGATCATCTGACAAAGGCAAAAGGAGTTGCGGATGAGGAGGGATTAGTTGATGCAGAAGAAGCGCTCTCTCTCTCTGATTTCCCTCTGACCGCGGCCGCTGCCGTCGAACGTCACGGCTCCACGGCTAATCAGGACGCCGCTGATCAATTCTTCGAATTCCTCACTAACCTCAGCTCAGGCGCCTCTGTCGAGGGGTGCTGCTCAGCTGATGACGTCATCTTCTGCGGCCGACTGCTACCTTTCGTTCCTAATAGTTCTCCTCGTTTTCATGCACGCACTCTGTCCTGTTCGTCTCACCTTCTCTGCACTCCCACGGATTCGTCTAACTCAGCTCGTATCCAAACGCGGCGCTCCGAGTCACTCAACTTGTCAAAATCGAAAACCTTGAGCGCCAAAACTCAGCGCTTCTTGATGAGGCCTAGTCGCTCGTTAGATTATCGCAAACTGCATCGAAGCAATTCGACTTTGAAGACGGACTCTTCCGTGCTCGATCGGAATCTGTTGAACAAATCGAGTCGCGGAAGTAAGTCAGATTCCTCCAATTCAGATCACAAGGCACCGAAATTGCCTTGGTACTGGTTGATGTCTGGATTGGTGAGGTTTCCGATCGAGATGGAACTGAAGGACATCAAAAACCGGCAACTCCGCAGGAACCCGTCGGCATTATTTCCGGCGGATTCTGACAGGATTTCCGATCACCGAACTGGCCAAAAGAAGGACTCTTCTTGGAGACTGCTGAGTGTCTTGAGTTGCAAGAACCATGCAAGCGTCGGCGTCGCCGGAACGTCGTCGTTTCCATCCATTCCTCACGTTTGACGCGTGGTAGAAAAATCCAGAGCAGACGTTATACGGCCAAGGACAAATCGGTCATTAAGCAAAAATATGTAAGAGGAGAAATTAATATTTTAGTTGAGAGGTCGTGAGGATGAATGAAAATCACGAGAGACCCGACGAGGATATTTATGGTAATTATTTATGCTTGTCTAACGACCAGGGCTTGTATGTTTGCCAGAAATAATTTATTCAAAAATATTTTAAATATATTTTAATATTTAGCATAAATAAAAAATATTTTTAATAGGAGAATACTACTCTAATTGATAATTAATAAAGTCATCTTTATTTGTGTGCACGTCATACGTTTAAGGGTGCTGATAACCTATTATATAATATAAGATGAGATTATATATAATATATAGATAAATAATTTAATTTTTTTAAATTTTTAGTAAAATAAAATTTTTATGCAATTAATTATATAAAATAAAATCATATATAATAAATAAATAATAGCTATGCAACTGATTGTCATTTATATAAGAAAATATTGTCTGTGTTTTTTGATAGTTTGCATATTAAAATTAAAACAAAAGGAAAATTTTTTTTGGATAAATTAGACACTTTAACTTAAATTTTAGAAAATAATTTTTATCATAAAATAAAATAATATAAAATAATAAATATTAATGAGTCTGTCACTCATGAATTGACCTAAATGTCAGACCTACGGTAAAAAAGCTGTCCGAAAGTTATGACCTGAGAGAAAGCTCATGCAACCCAAGGTCTAAGATCGCACAATCCAATATCGCCGGCCAAGGTACGGGCCGGCTCAACAGTTCACCATGAACGGCCCCATTAGGACAACCCACGATCTTTTTTTTCCGCACGCTGAGAAAATTTACAATAACTAGTTAGTAAGCCTGGAAGATATTTTGAGAATATTCACCCACGATTTTTACGATCTCTCCCAAAGTAACAACTATCGTACCAGGTGTCTCTCATGATCATGTAAAAAAGAAAGAAATCCTCTTAACCGAGAACAGTTGTCATAATCGGCACCCACGACCCCGTGCCAACCTATTAAATCCACGTAGACAACCATCTAACCAACCTGAACACTCAACGGCCTAAGTATTATAAATACTTGTTTATCCTCTCAAATAAAAGAAGGAGAGAGGGAGAAAAAACCATCGACGCGCATAAAGAAGAGACCGGTAGATATCATTCTCTCTGCCGGCACACAAGGTCCCATTTTTTCTCTAATCAAATACTTTTCCACGAATGTAGGCCTACTCTCCCTCCAAGATGCTAGCCCTCCAACTAGAAGGCACCACTTGAGAAGTCCAATACTCAATCCTGGAACCAAGAGCCCTCTGTCCAAGAGTTAGGAGTCTTCCCTCTAAGAGGCCTACCTTCTATCCCAAGAGATCATCTAGGAGACTTACTATCTATTTAGGGGTCTTTCCCTCCATTTATGAAGCCCACCTTCCATACCTCTAAGTCTCCCCTCTAAAATGCTCATCAGCTGGTGCATATCTAAGACGCCCCTCAGTTAGATGCACCAAAATATTCAATCTCCACTACATGTATCAACGTATCTTTTTACATCATCGTATATTTCTATTTTCTTAAAAAATATCTGAGTTGAGCGTCAAAAGATATACCGATGAGCAAGTTTCACTAATTATCTGATATTGCGTTCGTTCGTTGTATTGCACAGGATTCATGTTCAAAAAGACGAGGAATAAATAGGTTTCAATTCGACTCGACGTAAAAGATCGAGTAGTTTCCTAACTCAGATGATAATTCGAATTTAAAGTCGTATCAAATATATAAGCATGATTTTTTTTTTGAATTTTTCATATGACGGGAACTTTATGCAATTAACTAAGAAGATATTCTTATCATATATTGATATTTTGTTGATATGAAAAAATTAGTAGAAAAGAAATTATTTCATCGACGAATGAAAAATTTTATCTTAAATTTTAAAAAATAACTTTTAGTTTTTTAATATAATAAGTAATTTTTCTTGATTCATCCACCACTAATCATTAAGCATGATCAACTATAAATAAATTTTTATCCAGCTATAATATTATTACCGGCGCATGATGTCACGTGTCCAAAATAGAAATATATAAATTAATGTAAATATATATAATTTTGTTGTAATATAAATATATTTATTAACTAAAATAATTAAGGAAACCTTGAGCTAACAAATAATTAAGATAATATTACTAAAAAATATTATCTTTTTGAATAATATCAATATTTATTATTATTTATCAATTTGTATGATCTTTTGCATTTATTATAGAAGCTCAACGTAAGAAAATATAACAAGAGGAAAGTGAATTTATGTGAAAAATATGTTTCATAGAAAATGATGCATCCCTGGGTTCTGATTTTCGTACAAATTAGGAAGTCTTCAGATTCCTCAACTTGGGTGGATCTCGAATGGGTTCGGTCTCCGCGTATATTCAACCTGCGTCTTATACACAACAAATTACAAATAAGAGGTTAGAGAACAACGAAAAGTTCTTCCACCGTAAACATTCTAACACTCAAGTCAGAAATCTTTCCAAGGGGATGGAAAGATGTAGGCGTGGAAGTAAATGCAATGGGGAATGCACGTATGCAAGTATGCAGGATGTGCGTGTGGGTTGCTTGAGGAGGCTTGTGCTCCCCGTTACACACTGCTACGAGTGGCTCACTAATGTCTCTGTATTTTGGCATCTATTTGACGGAAGAGAGTTGGTTCTTTCTCCTCGTCGTTTTCAAGAGCGAGGTGTTAGGATCGATCTTTTTGGAACTTGAACGAGGGTTCAAGAGTTCAGGGATCTAATCAGAATTAAGATCGTGGTCCCTTTTCTCTGCTGAGGAAGAAAACATTTGTAGGCTCTGTGGAGGAGACTTTTGGACATGAGAATCTTTGACAGGTGGTTTGCCGGGAATCACCGGCCACTTAGCGCTGGCGGTGACTAGCGATGTCAGTTGTCGTTTTGTGGTAGCACGGAGACTGTCGTTAGGCGTGGCCAACTTTGACTTGTTTGATCCTTCTTGGATTGGTCGAGCGTCTGTCGGGACGACGTGTGTTGTGGCTAACCAGTGTTGACCCCATTTCCCATTAGCTGACATTCCGTGAACCGACAACTCCTATGCCGCTAGTCTGCAGCCACTCCTACAGAAGTGCGGACGAAGCCGATTGGGTGCACACCAGGGGAGCCTAATAGGCTCCGCCCTAATTTTCCTGGGTCGTTGCTGCCTGATTGGGCCTGTTTGCTAATTAGCGCCTATCTCCAATCGGTTGGGCCTCGTTGGTTTTGACCCAGATCCATGTTAGACTCATCACTAGCCCCTATGCCAGGGGGCGGCCCATTGTCGGGGCCTAACATGTCAAAAAGTGGGTCCCGTCGCTGGCTTGTGTGTGCCTTCTCTGGGACATCGTTCCTTTCCCATACAACTATGCAGCTTTTTAGAGGTGTCACAGCGATTCGGTGTCTTATTTGGAAAGGTTCGTGGTTTGAGAATCGACCTTGCATTGGTGGGTTGCCTGTTCCTTGATTGATGGTCGTTGAACGGCGTGCCCCCTTGGGAGTTTGCCGAGCCTTCTACACGGCTATAAATTGGGGGGTCCCCGCAGTTGGGGGACCCAAGCTCATCCCTTCATTGGTGAGACAATGTGGGGTCCTTGGCGAGCTTCATGCCCCGTGAAGTTCCACACGGGAGTCAGATGGATCTGCAAGAGACTTATAGCCGCTTTTGAAGCCTATTGTCATGCTCCTCATTGTAACGAGGGTGACTTGGCCACTCTACAATCATCATGTGCCTTCTCTCCATCTGGCCAGGGTGTTCAGCAACTAGAGAAGCTTCGTGAGGTCAGCACTGCGATTAGGGGATTCCATTCCCTAAATAGCATGCTATCTATAGCTCTTTTTCTGGCTGGTCATCCTCCTGGCTAGGCTGGTGGAGGCACATTCTGGGGTCCCATTGGGCGGTGCATCTAGCGCGTCGTGGCTTTGACTGTCAATCCCTGAAGGATGCCTTTCACTTGCTGTGAGAGAGCCTGTCTCGCCGGTAGCGTGGGATTCCCATCCAATTTGCCCCATCTGGGAGGATCAGTCCCGAGGAAGATGCCACCAAAATGAGGTGACTCCTCATGACATGGCATCTTTTGATTGGGGCTGAGCCAGCCCATTAGGCGCCATTCTTCTTCTACTCATTGTATTTTGTTTCATACTATTTATTTATTTTTTATGCTTGCATTGGCCTAAGTCTTGTACATTGTAACTAACACTTCAATGAATAAAAGCGTTGACTTTTGCTTTTCCCTTTGGTGCCATCGTATTTCTTCTTTACCGTTGTTCGATATGACTCAAGGGCCAAACTAGATTACTTATATGTTCAGAGTGCCGAGAGGCTAGCGGTTGTCCTTGTTGGTGTCCATCCCTCAAGTCCGTATTTGGATAGTTGGTAGGATGGCCTGGTGGTGGTTGCTCACGTCCTGTCTCGGGCAGCAGCATACCACTGACAGAGGCTACGTCAATCAAGTTACGTCTATGCATTTAATACATTGAGAACCCAGAGCTGTCACATCAATGCATTTAATACGCTAGGAATCGCAGAGCAAACATGTATGATTACCTTTCCTTAAAAAGGCGTGATGTTTCAGGGCGTCACCACGTGGAGGGACTTCATTAGGCGGTGGCATGCTTTGCCTTTGTTAAATGATGCCATCTCCTTGGGGGGATTCTAGCTATTTAAGCATAAAAGCTCCCTTCAAATTGGGACTTTGCTCGTTGCTATGAGACATGAGGTTTGACTCCACGATTGTTTCCTCTTTCCTCTGGTTGTGCTCGCGACAATGGTGGATGCAATTGATGACTTCGCTCCAAGGCCATTAACAGGATCGTCTTCCTCGTTAGGGTCTGAACCTCCTACAAAGGAATTGAGATGGGGGGAGCATGAGCTAAGAGGCCCTAATGAGGCGAATCCTGCTGCTCAGAGCCTTCAGTCCTCAAGCCAGCGAGGCCTATGAGAGTGCTGATAGGCTTTGAATTCGATAGGGCTTCCGCTTCCTCTCGGCATTGAAGGACTGAGGATATCAGTCGGCTGATCAGAAGGACCCAGCGAGCAATTAAGGAGGCTAAGGGTCGGGTGCAGGCTGCCATTGCCGACATCAAACAGAGTCGGGTGCGAGCGGCGTACTTCGAACAAGCTTGGTTGGAATCGGAGGCGAGGTCATCACAGCTATCTGATGTCAACGCGCAAGCCCAGAGTCAGATTGTGACTCTCCAAGGGGAGCTCGAGCAATGCCGAGAGCAACTTCAAGAAGAGCATGTCGTCCATGCTGAGCTGGAGGCCGCGTTGAGGTCGAGGATTTACCTGGAAGATCTGGCTCAAATTCTAGAGGAACGATTCTAGGAAGGGATCCGATTGTGCCGGAGAATAGAGTCTTTCGTGGCGCATGGCTTTTCCACAGGCCTCCTGGATTCCCGAAACGTGGGTGCCCAATCATGATCGGAGCTAACTGAATTCCTGTGTTATGATCCCGCCAAGTCTAACAGGAGCGGATGGCACTGTTGTATTTTTGTGAGATATGGTTGGCCCTTTCTGTAAAGAAATTTTATTAATAAGATCTCTTTTTCTATTAGGCCAATTTATTTGGTGTAGCATTCTTGCATTTTAGCATTGTGTGCTGCATTTCTAGTATGCAAGTCAGACAGGCTTCTGCTGTCGTCGTTCCTGGTGGCTGATATTATCGTATTAATTGCTTGGTGTGACGGTTTGGATTTGGTAGGCGGATATAGTTCGCGTTGAGTGACTATTTGTCAAGCACAATGATGGACTGCATTGCACAGACGTGTCACGTCTTATTGAAGGAACACGTGTCACAACCATCATTAGGGCCAACCCTTGGTTTTTCCCGTGCAACACCGCTTGATAGCCTTCTGCATTGGCTATTTAAATGGTGCTCCCCAACACCATTCACACTTTGCGATCTCCTGATTTTAGCATCTATGGCAAAAAATAAAAGTTATCCTTCTCTCACGATTCGACAGAGAGTGGGGGAGAATAAATCAATTCTTTCGGAGAGTGCCATTGCAGCTTTGAGGGTGAGTTATCATATTCCTAGAGAGTTGGCCGACCACCTTCCTTGTGAGGAGGGAAGAGCAAACGCGCCCCCCGAGGGCTTCATCACTATATACGAGCATCACCTAAATGGTGGGCTTTGCTTCCTAATGGCATTGGATCTGTACAAGATCTCCGAGGTGCTAGGCATCCCTATGGCACAACTTCATGCTAATGCGGTGCGCTATCTGGTATCTTTGTGTGGTTTCATTTGCCTTTACGCTTGTGTATTCTGTGCATGCTTATTGAAGGTGACCCTTCGTTTCAACTAGTTAGAGGACTGGATTTCTATGTCTCCTCATCTAGGCTTCCACTTTCGGGGAACGAACCCCGACTTGATGAAAAATTGGAAGAATTGTTTCTTCTTCTTGGAGGCTCCCCTCTTGAGTCGGATATCCCCAATGAGTGGGGTCTTATGGCTGATTTCTTTACGCAAAATGTAAGCAAGGCAGATGAGAAGGAAGAAAAGAAGCTGATCGACCATATTCAAGCGACGATCAATACGTTATGCACCTAGGGTGGTTATTTGATCTCTAAGATGTTTGCGGTCGTTAGGTGGGAGCCCATTGGTAGCAAGGTGGTGGCTGCCGAGTTGAAGAGGAAGACCGAAGTGTTGACCATATGGCAGCCACCAAGGGAGCAACCTGAGCGGAGTGGCTTGTCATTTTCCCTAGAGGAGATGGCTCGAGTGCTAGACGTAAGATTTTGGGATGGCATACATTTATGTCGTCGCATAGCATCCGTTGCGGTTCCGGGTGTCTCTGTGGAGATTTTGATCCTCGTAACGATGGAATCAAAGAGAGCTCACGCTTGATTGACTTCTCGAAGAGAGTAGAGCCTTCGAGCACATAGGGAAGCCAGATCTTTTGTACATTTTTCCTATTATAGCTTTTGAGAGTAACCTTGCAACCTCTAATTTGTACAATCAATAGAGTATATTTTATTTTTTTCTCTTTTCTCTTTTTTTGTCTTTCGTTGTTTCTGAATGATATTGTTCCTCTTACTGTGTCAGCTAAGCTACTTCACTATCGTTACCAAGGCTCACTTCGAGCGCCATTCGCATTGTGCTTGTCCTCGGTTGAGGATGTCGTCGCATCTTACCCTGAGTGGGGTGCTCTTTCCAGCGAGTTGGACGTGCACACCCAAGGTGGAGTCTCTCAAGGGCCAGCTAGATCTTGTGGCCATAGCAGCCGGACTCCATGTCTTAAGTCGTTATGCGTACGATACCGTTTCGGTGCTTAGCCCTACTCTGGCTGTCATCACTTACATGTGCATGATCCTAACCCGTCGACTGTCGTTGACTGATAGTGCTCTCTTCTTCCAGAGAAGATTGCCACACACCTACAACTTATTCCCCCCAAGGTTTTAATGGTTGTTTCATTGGAAGCTTCTAGAGCTCCCTAGCCTACTTATTCAATCGCATGTGGGCCACTACGCATGGAGCCAATGTTTCTCAGCCATTAAGGGCCTTTCGACACGGAGTCGATGTCTAGAGTTCAACTACTAGTGGGTCGCTAGGCAGGGGGCAAGGTTTCGCAGCCGCTAAGGGTCTTTCGAAGTGGAGCTGATGTTCAAAGTTTTATCGCTAGTGGGTTGCTCGATGCGGCGCCATGGTTTTGTGGCCATTAAGGGATTTTCGACGCGAAGTCGACAATGGGAGTTCGGCCGCTAGTGGGCCACTCGGTGTGGGTCCAATGTTTTTCTTATAGGAGGACAAGTGTCTCCCTAACTTAAGGGTAGTCTAGGTTGTTTTTGATGTTTGAAATAACAAGCATGCATTCATACATATGAATAGTTAGACAAGAAGATGAAAAGAATAATTTTATTAATGAAGACGTAATACATGTACAAGAACTCTGACTATGTATGCACACCTTAGCTGTGCATGTCCGCGGATCATTGATAGTATTTTCAAAGGTGGGTGGCATTCAAGGTCCGAGGGACCAATTTGTCGTCGTGGGTGCGTAGCTTGTGCACCTCATTTTGGAGGATCACTGAGACAAGGAGTGGCCCCTCCTAGTTCGAGAAGAGTTTGTTCTGGTAACCAGTTTTTCCCATTGCCTCTATACCCCGCAAGACCGAATTCCCTTGGTATAATCACAGTACGAATGGTAGCTCATCTGCCCAATAGCCTCTTGCGTCTTTGAGTTTAGTCTTCAGCCCATGCAATAGCATCCAGCTAGTCACTTCGACCTAGCCGTTAGCTTATGGATACGCTACTGGCGTGTGAACCAACCTGATGCACAAGTTTGTACAGTTTTTGATAAATTATTTGACAATGAATTGGGTTTCTTTATCGGTGACTATAACCTTGAAAATCTCAAACCAATAAACAATATTCTGACGGATGAACTCTATTGCATTCTGCATGGTTATGAGCGCAAAGGGGGCGCTGAGGTATTCTTTCAAATCTTGGAACACAACCTCGCACTCATCCGTCCACCGAAATCTGTTTGCCTTCGTCCCTCTGAGAGACTTGAAGAGCAATAAGTACTTCATTGCGAACTTGGCCAGGAATTGTGAGAGTGCATTAAATCTCCCTGTGAGTTTTTGGACTTCCTTTACGGTTCAGAGAGGATTTGAAAGAACACTTCGGAGGTCACCCCAAACACGCACTTGGCCGAGTTGAGCTTCATCCTATAGGTTCGAAGCACTTCAAAGGGCTCCGCCAGATTGCGGATGTGGTCGTCGGTGAGTTTGCTATTGACGACTATGCCGTCTACGTACACCTCCACGTTCCTTCCAATTAGGGCTTCAAATACTTTATTTATTAGCCTCTGGTAAGTTGTGCCGACGTTTTTTAGTCCAAAGGGTATGACCCTGTAGCAGTAGATCTCCTAATCGATCATGAATGAGGTTTGTTTCTCATTGTTCGAGCTCATCCTCATCTGGTGGTAGTCTGAGTAGGCATCCATAAAACTCAGAAGTTTGTGCTCGGACGTGGAGCTCACCAGTTGGTCGATCCATAGAAGCGAAATGCTGTCATTTGGATAGACTTTATTCACGTCAGTAAAATTGATGTACATCTGCCAATTACCATTGCTTTTCTTCACAATGACGATGTTCAACAGCCAATTTGGATATTTAACTTCCCTTACGAACCCCACGTTGAGGAATTTCTTAACTTTCTCTAATATGGCTATCAGTTTTTCAATAGAATGGTTCTTGCGCATCTACCGGATGAGTTTGCGATCGGAATCGAGGCCCAACTTGTTGACCTTTACTCCGATAAATATCCCAAGCATGTCGATAGGAACCCATGCAAAGACATTGAAATTTTATCTGAGAAAGTCCATGAGCTGGTTCAGATCAACATTTCGAAGGAACTGCCGATGTGCATGCACTTCTCAGGTTCGTTGGGGTCTAAGAAGACCAGCTCTGTCGCCTTGTTGAATTGGGCCTATTGCAGTGTTGCTTTATCATAGAAGTCTAGATCCTCCGTAAGTTGGTTAGGTGCAGCGGGAGCGACCTGAGATAGGTAGCACGTCCACCCCACATTTGGTTGCCCAATGCCTCCCCTATCCCGTATGGAGTTGGGAATTTCACTTTCAGGTGAGGAACTGACGTTATGGCCCCAAAGGTGGTTAAGAACAGTTGGCCTAGAATGATGTTGTAGACTGACGGCATGTCGACAGCGAGGAACGTAAGTGTTCGTGTAACTATACACGGTTTAGTTCCCATTGTGACATCTAGTTGGATCTCTCACTACATGGGCACTAGTTCATTGTCCAGGCCGTACAGAGAGCCATTCGCGACTCGCATCTACCTCTTTTTTAGCCCAAGCTTAAAAAATATATCAAGATACAGCAAATTTTGAAAGTTTACATTATCAATGAAAACTCATTTCAGTTGATAATCGAGCGTACCATTTGAAACAAGGGCTGATATAATAAGAGGGTCTGAATAAGAGAGGTTACATGTGTCATATTGTCATTATTAAAACTAATGACATCAGTCCTAACCTCTACCCTCACTCTCTTGTTGCTGGACGTGGCTTTAGGCTGATCCTAGCTGCTGTTTCTGACGAGCCTGCTCGAGATCATGCTGATGACGCCAACGGCGACACGGTTCCTAGGCGGCTCTCTAGCTTCTTCGTCGACGATCTCAAGGCCCTGCCTTGAGCTTCTCAAGATCCGTGTGAGGTGCCCTCGGCTTATCAAGTCTTCGATTTCCTTCCGTAAGGTCTAGCAATCCTCCTAGTATCTTAGAGAGACCGGCGACCATTTCAGAGAGACCGTAAGGTCTAATATTTAGACCATTTCAGAAATTTCTCATCACGGATCTGTATGAGAATGTTTGAGCGAGTGTGTTTCGGGGGCATTAGAGTTATGGACCTGAACTCCATTCAGACACTTGGTTCGGACCATGGTTGCTTGCGAGGTTCTTAGGAGCAACCGCCATCTCCATTTCTCTTCTTCCTAGTGGTTGGCCCTTTTGGCTGTCTATGCACATGCTTGGAATGCTTTGCCTCATTGGCCTCTTCAGCCGCAATGTAGTCTCAAGCGATGGCCTCAACTTCCTGGAAGGTCTGGGGCGCTGATGTGTCAAGTGCCTCAAGATTTCCCCAGCTGCCAACGTGGCAATAAAAGCACTCAACTTCATCTCGTCAAGGAACTTAGGGATCCGGCGTGCTTCTATTGCGAAGTGGTTGAAGAACTACTTCAGGCTCTCCTTCGGCTTCTAGCAAAAATAGACGAAGTGCCAGGGATGCTTCTCTCTTTTCTCCGGTCGGAGGCGAATTGTTACAGAAAATAATCAGCAAACTCGTCGAAGGATTAGATGGAGTTGGAAAGGAGGCCGTGGAACCAGAGCCTGGCATCCCCCTTAAGCGTCAGAGGGAAGCACTGGCACATGACAGCCTTGCTTACTCCATGGAAGGATAGCAGCATCCGAAAGTAGTCTAGATGATCCATCGGGTCTATGCTTTCATCATATGCGTCTAATGTTGGCATTTTGAATTTGAGGGGGAGTGGCTGCATTAGGATATCCTTGGCGAACAACAACCTCCTCAGGTCAAGTGCTTGTCGTCTAGCCTCCCCCTTAAATATGTGATGCCATATCTGTTCCACCTCCTTATTCTGAAGAGTGGACTCGCTCCTTTTCGCGTTGATGTAGTCTTGGAGCTCAGAGTTCTCTTGGGGGTTGTGTAGGTTGCGGCGGCTGCCCGGGTGTGGCGGCCGCATATTGCATAAGCCCTCTCCTTTGGTCATGGACTTCCTATTGTTGCGGGAGTTGCAACGGTTTCGCCGCTCCTGGCTTTCTTCCTGCGCATCTCCACTCGGGAGGCTCCGAGATGTCGTTTGTGCCCTACTGCCTGAGGCCACTTGGGCCTCGGTATCATCAGGCCTGGTCATTCTTGCTACTGGGACTCTCGCCCTGTGTTCCCTTTTTCTATAGGTCGACGCCTGTGGTCATGGAGGGGCACCCCTTATCCACTACGCGCCAGTCCATGCACATAGCACGTGAAACATCTGCTTCATGTTGTCCACATCAGCTGCCAGCTTTCACACGTCTGGTTCGGGCTGCTCGTCAGATCGGCTACCCACAGATGGGTCGCCATGGGTGGCAGTGTCC
The DNA here is from genome assembly GCA_028571085.2 of Nepenthes alata. Lineage (NCBI taxonomy): Eukaryota > Viridiplantae > Streptophyta > Magnoliopsida > Caryophyllales > Nepenthaceae > Nepenthes > Nepenthes alata. The sequence goes on from JAOVVI020009583.1 coordinate 13,275, forward strand.
CTCGCCAGTGCGCCAGCGTGCACTCTAGTGTTGACCATCTTTCAAGTAAGAGAGTTAATGTTGTGAGGAGTGGTTTGGACCTTTTTATGTAAATTTATTTAAAAAAATATAAATAAAATATCTTGGTAAATATTTTAAAATAACAAAAAAAAAAATCTGTCAATCTAAAAAAGCCTTCTGCAAATTGTACTGTTCTCTTTTCTTGCATAGAATAAAAAGAACCATTCACGAAAGTTCAAATCTGCATGCT
>JAOVVI020009584.1:0-13521 GCA_028571085.2 Nepenthes alata
CTTCTTTTCTTTTAATACAGGCGCATATATTGAGCAAATCTGAAGAATATTTTATTCCCCCGACAAAATCTATCATTACCAACAATATGAATATATTCTGTACAAAAATGGCTCATGTATAACCTCTTAAGATCACGCATGCTCAGAAAATCTTCTAAACTGGCACCCTTTTGATTCCCTGGTGGACGGCCAATATTCCATCGTCTGCGTTCTTTACAATATCGGTCAACGTCCCGTTGACCGTCCGCTCCACATGGCTGGTTAATGCCTCTATTGACTAGTCGGTTGTCCTTCTGAGATCTTTCAGCAATGTTGGGCAACTCATACTTTCAACCAGTCAACAGATTGACCGGTCATTGTTACCTGTCCAAAAATTTTCGGTCAACTATATTGACCGGAATTCATTCTGCTTATCTTGTGCATAGTCTGCGGACTCTTCAGCGTACAGGTCCGCGGACCATAGTAGCACGCAGGGTTCACGTGCTTAATCCAAGTCCTCCAGTCATCAAGACTTCCATACGGGAGTGACCTCCAACAAACTTTTCCTCACGACCGTAGGAAAGCTAAATCCATCAACCCAGCCACCTTGCAGCAAATTTCATTCTTACCCTTTGGAAAAATCTTAGTCAACATGTCCGCCCCATTCTCTTCAATACCGACCTTCTCTAGTGACAGCAAACCTTCCTCAATAACATCTCTCACCCAATGGTATAGAACGTCAATGTGCTTTGATCTAGAATTGAATGAAGAGTTTTTGTAGAGATATATGGCACTCTAACTATCACAAAGTATCTCATACTTTTTCTATCTGACACCCAATTTTTAAATGAACTTTCTCATCCACAACATATCTTTACAAGCTTCTGTCACTGCGATGTACTAGGCCGCAGTTGTTAAAAGGGCGACGCACTTCTGCAACTTGGATTGTCAGGAAATTACACCTCCAGCAAACTTTACTAAGTATCCCGAGGTGGACTTGCGACTGTCAATGTCTCCGCCCATATAGCATCTGAGTAACCCACAAACTAAAACTCGTCACTTCCAAAATACAGGCACCTCTTGGAAGTTCCTCGGATGTATCTCATGATCTACTTAACTGCGGACCAGTGCTCCTTTCTTGGGTTTGACAGAAACTGGCTAACTGTGCCAACAACATGTGCTATGTCTGGCCTTATGCATACCATGGTATACATCAGGCTTTCCACAGTTAAAGAATAGGGAACGCCTCTCATGTATGCCTTCTCTTCGTCTGAGGACGGATACTGGCGAGTGCTCAGCCTGTGGTGGTTTGCTAACGGTATGCTCACAGGCTTAGATTTGTCCATATTGAATCGTTGGAGCACTTTCTCAATGTAATTTTTTGAGATAGCCACAATTTTCCTACCTCTTGATCGCGGACAATTCTGACGCCAAGAATTTGTTTCGCCGACCCTAAGTCCTTCATGAAAAACAACCGCCCAAGTTGCTCCTTCAGCTCCTTTATCCGAATACCATTGCGTCCAACAATTAACATGTCATCCACATACAGGAGAAGGATAACAAAATAATCTCGAAAAACCTCTGTGTGAATACACAGTGATCACAAGTAGTCCGCCGGTACCCTTAACTAACCATAATCGACTCGAATTTCTTGTACCACTATCGAGGAGCCTGTTTCAATCTGTACAGACTTTTCCTCAGGCGACAGACAAGTCATTCCTTACCCGGGACCTTGAACCTTTTCGACTGTTCCATGTAAATTTTCTCATTAAGTTTACCATGGAGGAAAGCCGTCTGGACATCCATTTGCTCCACCTCAAGATTCTAAATAGCAGCCAAGCCCAACACAACCCTTATAGAGGACATCTTCACCATTGGAGCAAAAATCTTATCAAAGTTAACTCCCTTCCATTAACTAAAGCCTTTTATCACTACCCGTGCTTTGTACCTCGATTTCATGATATTCTCATCCATTTTCAAACGAAAGACCAACTTATTCTTTAGGGCCCTCTTTCTTTTGAGCAACTCGACCAAATCAAAAGTATGATTTTCATGGAGAGAGCCATCTCTCCTTATTCTCATCCTCCATAGCCTCTTCAAATATCTCAGGCTCTCCGACATCAATGAGTAGGATATACTCACTATGAGATAGACGGACGGACAGCCGTCTGTTTCGTGAGGACCGTCTAGCAGGAACATCCTCGACCGGTTGAGGAGTGACTTCATCCTGATCCTCGTCCGGTGCCGTCACGACCTCATTACTATCCTCAGCCACATCAGGGCCAGTGTCCTCATCCCGCAGAGCCTCTAGACAGACAACTTCAACACTCACCTTGTCCATCCGGTCAATATCAGATTTGGTCTTCCTACCAATGTCCTCAATCGTTTCATCCTCGACAAAGGTCACGTCCCTTGACCGGACAAGTCTTCTCTCAATTTGATGATAAAATTTATAACCCAACTCATCTTTCCCATAGCCGAGAAAGACGCATTGCATCGTCTTTGGTTCCAACTTGGTCCTTTCATCCTTTGGGATATGAACAAAGGCTTTGTATCCAAACACCCGTAGATAGTCATAAAATGGCTCCTTATAGGACCATAACTTCTCCGACACTTCACCCTTCAAGGGTTTATTGGGCGACCTATTGATGACGTAGGCTGCCGTCCTCAGTGCTTCTGCCCAAAAAGATACAGAAAGTTTGGCTTCAGAAAGCATACATCGTATTCTATCTAGAAGTGTGTGGTTCATCCGCTCGGACACTCCGTTCAACTGTGACATTTTTTGTAGTATTTTCTGATACCTAATACCATGAGACCGACAATAGGTATCAAAAGGCCCAATGTACTCGCCGCCATTATCACTTTGGACGGCCTTCAGTTTCTTCCCCGTCTGACGCTCTACCAGAGTATGAAACTACTTAAATGTACCGAGGACTTGGTCTTTGGTCTTTAATGGGTAAACTTACAACTTTCTGGAACAATCTTCAATAAAGGAAATGAAGTACTGGGCTCCACCAAACGACTTCTCCTTGAATGGTCCACACACATCTGTGTGGATGAGATCAAGCATCTCCGCCATTGTAGAGGACAAGTCTCCATGGAATGAAACTTTCCTTTGCTTGCCAGCCAAACAATAAGGACACGTCCTCAGTCCATCCTCCTTTACTCCGGGGATAAGGCCCTTCCTAGCCCAGATGATATAATCCACGTTCACTCATGTGACTCATCCTCCTGTGCCACAAGTCCTTAGACTCCCTGCTAATTGCGGCATTCACGTCCTCGACTACTGCACAAGCCTTCATCACTTATAGGCCGGAGCACTTTTTCCTTCTTGCCACAATAAGAGATCCTCTGGTCAGTTTTCACTCACTTTCACAGAAGGTATTACAGTAGCCTTCATCATCCAGCAGACCGGCTGAGATTATATTTAGCCAGATGTCGAAGACATGACGTACATTCTTCAACATCAGTTTCGTCCTATTATTGGTAACCAGAACAACATCACCTCTGCTAACAATTGGGAATGTCCCTTCACTTCTCATCCTTATTACTCCAAAATCTCCTGGAGTGTAGGATGTGAACAATCCTCTTCTAGACGTGGCATGCAGAGAAGCGCCAAAGTCAACCACCCAGCCAGCCTCATGGTCCGTCAGGCTTGCCACGTTTTCTTCACATGTCAACAGGAGGTCACCTCCTATGACCACTGAGACTGATGACATCTCCTCTCCTCGTCTCTTATCTCCTTTCTCTTTTTTCGCAATTTCACACTTTCATTTGAAACAGTGCTTCTTGATGTGACCCTTCTTACCACAGTGATGGCACTCAAGGTTTTGATACATTGACCGTGATTTGCTACGGCCTTTCTCTCCAAGTTTCTAGTTGCATCCTCTACTCCTTCCCCTGGACTCGGTTACAAGTACCTCAAAGTGAGATGACGTTGAGGTCCCTTGTGACCGCCTTGACTTATTCATGAGTAATGAAGTAATAACCTTGTTCAACTTCAGTGTATCCTTTCCAAACAATAAGGTTGTGATGATGTGGTCATAGGAGACTAGCAGAGAGGCCAGTAGTACCAATGCTTTGTCCTCCTCCTTGATTTCCTCATCAAGGGCGGATATCTGCGTTAATATTCTGTTAAACTCATCCAAATATTTTTCAAAACTTTCATCTTCTGACAACCATAAGCCATAAAATTACTTCTTTACATATAGCCTGGTTATAAAGGATTTGAAATTATATCTACTCTCTAATTTCTCCAAAACCTCCACCGGATCAATTAGACCGATGACCTCTTGGAGAGTATTGTCCATCAAATATAGTTTGATAGTACAGTTGGCAATATCTCTTTTATCTTGTCATTTATTATCTGTCAGATTTTTTGTCTTTTCTTCCTTCTTCTTCAACGCCTTTATTGTTCCTTCTTTGGTCATAATATTCTTTATCCTCTCTTACTAGAAGATGAAGTTACCCTATCCGTTGAACTGCTCCACACTGAATGGTAAATTCTTTGAGGATGATGATGCCATTTAGACAGAGTTCTTAACCATGCTCTCTGATACCACTTGTTGACGTCAAAATGGACGGCCTATCCACAAACTCACAGTCACGCACACAGAGAAGGGAAGAAAGAAAGAAAAATGAAAAAAAATAAACAACACATATTTTACGTGGAAAATTCTTCTAAAATAAGAAAAAAATTATGGGACACAAAGTCCACAAATAAATCATTAAGTATGAGATTTGGTTACACAAACCACAATGGAAAAAAATGAAGAACAGAGCACAAACAACACTCTTTTTTGTATTTTTCTCTCACAGCTCTCTTTTCTTCTTCACTTCCTCTCCTCTATCTCATACAATGATTCACTTGCACACACGTATTTTTTAAGTATAGAGATATATATATCAATGGATAAAATGATAGTTAACCACCCTGGCTGCATGGTGGTTGGTGCTTGGCTCCTAAGGTCTGCAACGACAAGCACACACCCTAATTTTTAGCAAGCGGCGCATGCATGCTCTGCAGACTGACCTACCGAGTTTCCAAGAATGACGTTTTTCAACTACCCAATAAGATAGGTTAACTGTACGGCATTTCAAAAGACAGCTGGTTCAGAATATCTATTCATAGCCGGTCAACGCCCGTTGACTGTCTTCAGCTCTCCGCCGGTCAACCACCCATTGACCGTCTAGACGTCCTTCAATCCTACAGTACATCTTCATGTCTTCAGCCGGTGAACAGTATGTTGATCAGAATGCTGTCTGCCCAAAGCTTCCGGTCAACAAAGTTGATCGGAGTTCCTAGTGCATAGTTAGCGAACTCCGTTCAGGTCCTCCGACCATTAGGACTTTCCACACGGAAATGACCTCCAACATAAGACTCTGCTTCAACATTCATGATAAACTATAAATTGTTCGTGTGTGCACAGCTGCACTCTGCTACAAGTCCACTACATGCATAAGTGCAAGAAATTTAACAGATGGATCTCTTAAGCTCACTGGATGGAAGCACTTTCTACCCCAGAAGCATTAATTATAATGTTGTATTCAGAAAATGATGCCATCCATGTCATAATGCTCTTTTCCAGTGTGGATGTGAGCCTAATTGATTCACTTGAAATAGCATCCCCTTATTATGATTAGAAATTAAAAGGATATAAATAAGTAAGAAGATGTGATAATACTTGACAACTTGGAACCAGTTTTGTTGGCCTTTATTCTAAACTTTTTCGAATGCAAGAATGATAAAATTTCTAGGAAGTAGTTCCTCTCATCACGTCACTCTGACTAAATCTCTTCTTCTCTCCAAATCAATCTATCTAAATAAGTTGTGATCGAAACAGTAGCTTCAATGTCCGAATGAGCTGCATGAATTACTGTCTGATATGTTTCCGAAAATAATCTAAACCAGCTACGATGCTCCGGTTTGAAAAATAAGATGACTTAAGCACGATAAGGAAGGATACAGATTGTCCTGTTATAAGACGTTGATTTGGTAGATTTAAATTACTCTAGTTTTCAAGAAAGCAACGCAAACGTACATTTTAATAGCAGGATACCAAATTACTTAAACAAAAATAAGTATAGTTTTTACAACATCTAATAACAGATCAAGCACTAATAAGTGCCGAGAAATGGAGACACATGTAACTACCACCAACACAACAATACTATATTAAATTCAAAGCAAGTTTTCTGCTTTATTAATTGAGAAAAGATGACATATTTGTCAAATATATTAAGTACTAGCGTGATCCAATGTAGGAAAGAACAGAAGCTTTGAATTTAGATAACAAAAATTAAAGTTAACCTGATCGTTAGTTACGACCTCGTCGAGAGAGTTCTGAGAAAGCTGCGATAACATCCCATGCTGCGACGAAACTCCCTGAGACAACGATTGCTGCGATGTCTGTGAACGAAGCTGCGACGCCTGTCCGCCGCCGAGAACCGAAGTCACCGGACCGGCATAAACAGCACTCGATCTCCTTCAAATTATCGTCAGAAATCAAAATTAAATTTAAGAGAACGGCGAAAATAATCGGAAACGGAAACAAATTTCGGAAACAGCTGTAGCTGAAAGACCTTGTGTGAGGAGGGAGAACGGAAATTGAATTGATATCGCAGGCCTTATTGATCTTCAACTTCATTTTGCGAAATTGCTGAACTGATCGCTGGAGATCTTACGGAAACAGTTGTGAAGTGGAGGGAGAGACAGTTGACTAAACGTTTCAATTTCTATTGTGTAGGGATGTCAGATCGAGGAGTCAAGTGGCTGAACGAGAAGTTGAGTAGGGCTTATATGCGCCACAAAAGGCGGGAAGAAATATCATCATTTAAAAGTTTTTTTATTTTTTTTATTTTAAATTATTTTGCTATATATTTATAATTATTTATAATTTATATATCATCAATAAAAATTTAAATATGATGGGGACAAAAAGAAAGAACAAGTCTAACATAAAGGCCGACAAACAAATAGTAAATTTAGAGGATATCCAGCCCTAGACACGTCTCTGCAAGCTTAGGGTCTAGTCAATATTTTCGTTGGACCCAATAGCATCTAATTGGCCCAAATAACCAAAATTCATCTCGGCTCAATCAAGACGGCCCATAATGTTTTTCTCACATGCTAAAATTACTTACCTTAACCAGTACGGCACACTGAATATTACCCATGATCGTGATTTTCTCGAAACGGCAACTCCAACTCAGCAGATCTCTCCAAATAGTAACTCTCATATCGGCCGCATCTAGCATCGTCTCGAAGAAAGAAGGAATCTTCTTGATTGATCATGATTGTCATAGTCGGCACCCATGATCCGAATGATAGCTTTCCAAATTCGTGCAGACAACCATCAGCTAGTCTTAACAACCAAGTAGGGCTGAAGCGGTTTAAACACTATAGAAACTTGCTTACTCTCACAAGCAGAGGGGAGAGAAAAAAAGCTCACAAAAAGTTCACTTTCTATCTAAGGAGCCTCCGAAGAAGTCTTTCACAATTCTTACTCCCTCAATATCAAAGTCGTTCCCTGTTGAGTGCAACTCCATATCAAAGTCATTCTATGCTAAGCGCACCTCTGAGCTACACTCAAAATCGATACCCTTACATCATCACGTATAACTCTCATACTTGCATCTTTCTATCTCTTTGAGAAAGATTACTGAATTGAGCGTCAGATGATAAATTGGAGAGTAAATTTCGCTAATCATATGACATTTTATTTTTAAGTTATGATGTGTAGGATCCAAATTATCAAAAACGGAGACAGAACTTGCTTTTGTTTGACCTACTTCGGAAGACCAAGTGACACCCAAATTTGTTAGCAACCTGAATCTATGATATATCTGTACCGTTTGTAGGAACGTAAGTGAAATGCCTAACCATCATACACACTAAAGAAAGCATAGTCAATACTAGGGCCCAGGCGAGGGCTCTAGCCAAAGACATTGCCCCCCATGGTGGCTACCCCTCCACAGGTAGCCATGCAGAGGAGCAACCGATGCCCTTCATACAAGCGCTCTCCGACCGGGTGACCAACATATCCCAAATGCTCCAGACTCTTTGTACTCGCCAAGGCCAGCATAGGTTGGAGGCTCCTTCCTCTACCGCCCGCACTTCAACATCAAGATGAAAAAGGCAGAGGAAGAAGTGCTTAGCTAGAAAGACAAGATGCCTAGATGACCCTCAGGGCCTGAGTGGCTTCGAGCAATGGGACCCGATCAGGTTTGGAGGGATAGCTTGGTCATCGGACACCAGATGATAGTCTGGAGTGGTGAAATTCTCATTACTCACATGACAAGTAGAGGCCCCTAGCCCAAGAGGGAGCCTTATGCAACGTTCAATCGCCTAGCCTCGCGTAACTCATCGAACCTCTTAGAGTTGAGGGCCTACCTCAGCGCGAAGAGGGTTGTAGTCTCCTCTCGAATAGAGGAGCGAATGAAAAAGATATGACAGCATGTATTTAAGGGAGACGTTAGCGAACGCTCTACCGATCTGAGGCGATTGATATTCACGATGGAGATCCGAACGCAACAATTCCCTCACAAGTTTAATATGTTAGCCTGGAACTCTATGATGGAAGTACTGATCCGATGGACTACCTAAATCACTTCCACACCCTATTAAGGTTCTAGGGCTTGGATGAGGCCGCTATGTATCTTTACTTTCCATTGACCCTTAAGAGGGACCCCGGATTTGGTTTGACTACCTATAATCAAATTTAATCCGAACATTTCAAGAGCTCGCCGATAACTTTCTGACTCAGTTTGTCTCTAGCCGAAGGGAGGAAAGGCAGTATTGGCACCTTGCCTATATCAAGTAGGGTTCAAATGAAAGTGTAAGGAGTTTCCTACCTCGATTCACCGCCAAAACCCTCTAGATACCCTAGCTAATTGACGAAGTGAAGCTGAGCAACTTCATATCGACTTTGGAGTTCCAAAAGGACACCCAAACCTTCTGCAAGACTAAACCCATCACTCGTACTTACATGTCAACCGAAAATTCTAATGAGGCAAAGAGTCCAAAGGACGGGGACCACCTCCACCAAGTGGCTGAAATCGGTTAAGAACTCGGAGGGATGGGAACAGATAAAATACTATCACTACCATCGATCTCTAGATCACAGTATAGAGGCATGCCGGACTCTACAGAAAGAGATTGAGAAGCTCAACTAGAGGGGGCACTTCACTAAGTTCCTATGAAACCCAAAGCAGGCACCCGGTGGAGCAGGCAAAGAAAGGACATAACAACAATAGTAGAGGAATTGAGTCGCAGTCAGGGTAGTCAACATGGTAGCAACAAGACCATCCAAGGATCGCCAGTCGGACCACCTCGGGACAACCTCTAAGAAATCGAGGGTAGAAATTATGAACGATATCATTCATTTTAGCAAAGAAGATATGTCATATGTAATGACTCCCCACTCTGACCCTCTAGTTGTGTCTACGCTGGTCTCAAAGGATACAGTTGATTACCAGTTGAAACGTGTATTTATCGATAATAAAAGTCTACGTAATTTATTTTACTTTAATGCCTATTTATAGTCAGCTGAAATTAGCCGAAAGGCCGTTCTACGGACTGAACAACGAGCTGGTATCCGTCCAAGAAATCATCCAGCTGGAAATCACCTTGGAAACGTATCCCAGGATGGTATCTTGCGTACTGACATTCCTGGTAGTTGACCGACATTCTGTTTACAACGTCATCCTAGGCTAGTCCTACCTGACCTTATTTAGGGCTGTAATATCAATCACGCACTTAAAGATGAAGTTTTCTAGAGCATGCGGCATTGGAGAAGTTTTGGGCGACCAAGTAATAGGCCGGATATGCAATCTGTCCTAAGTCACTCAAGCCATTCCGGACCGATAAATAGAGAATTTTGATCATAGAGACGAGGCAAATTTACAGTAGGCCTAGGCCAATGAGACGATAAACTGCCTTTCTCTAGACCTCGACAATCCGGAGAGATGCGTACAGGTAGGGGCATATTTGCTGGACCCTTATGTGATGAGCTAATCACTTTCCTTAAGCATAACTTCGATATTTTTGCGTGGACCCCAACAAACTTGTCAAAAATTCTGACCTAAGTAATGGTCCACAGGTTGGCCCTTAATGCAGGCTACAAACCCGTCAGGTAGAAGCGGATAAACCATTTTATCAAAACGCTCATTGCCATTTCAAAGGAGGTGAAAAAATCGCTTGACGTTGGCTTTATTAGGGAAGTCCAGTATTCAGACTGACTTTCCAACGTCGTCCTTATTAACAAGAGCAACAAAAAGTAGTGGATGTGCATCGATTTCACTATTTGAACGAGGCATACTCGAAGGATAGCTTCCTACTATCTAGAATTGACCTGCCGGTGGACACCACCTCCGAGCACGAACTGTTGAGTTTTATGGACGCTTACTAAGGCTATAACTAGATCTGGATAAATCTTAAGGATGAAGAATATACTTCCTTCGTGGTGGATCAAGGGACGTACTACTATAAGGTTGTATTTTTTGGATTGAAGAACAAATGTGCCATGTACCAGCAATTAGTGAATAAAATGCTCGAGGTGCAGATTGTTCAGAATTTGGAGGTCAAAGAATATTTTTAAAATAGCTAGACAAAGATATAATTTTTCATCCTCCTTATGATAAGTTTATAAAAACGGATACTGTAAGGCTCAAGTCCAAATATTATCATAATTTTAATTAATTAAATTAATATAATTAATATTGATGTCAAAGAACAATAAAAAATTAGATCAAAAGTTAAATTTGGACTGTATCACATTGGATTAAAGGATGCCTGACTTGCACCCGACTTACACCCGTGCATGGAAAGTAGAGTACTCAGCGCCTAAGAGATATCTGATTGGTGCTTAAGTTCTCGTTGGCAGAATGTACACACTTGATACACAGCCGAGAAATGCTCAAGCTTGCTATCGTAGTAGCTTAGCGCTCAGGGTACCGCTCAAGCAGGTCATGGGCGCTGCAACCTAGTGGCATGGAACTTGAGAGTTCATTGGCAGAATGTATATGCTCGTGTGCCACTTAATATATAAAGGGACCTTTGTCTAATTTTTTATCATTTTTCAGACATTTTGAGAGAGGAAAGAGAAGAAGATAAGGAGAAGAGAGAGAATAAGAGAAAAAAAGCCAAAGAAGCTCAAATTAAGTGAATCATAACAAAAATTTTGGTCATATGAAGTTCACGTAAGTGCACTTCCAGCCTTTCTTTTCTTGTTGTTATTCTTTGTTGAATTCTTTAATATTTATTACTTCAAATGCTCATGTATGATATGAATTCTAAATTATAATATTTATATTTAGTAAGCATGTAAAATTCTACTTGTTCTTCCTTAATTATGCATGAAATTCATTTTAAAACTCATATTGTATAAGTTAACTAATTTCTATAATTAAGCCTTCATGCATGTTCTAAAAACCTATTATTATGCTCCTACATGTCTAATTTTGTTGACAAGCTTCTTGCATATTTAGAAAATATTAAAGATGTTTTTATATGTTCAAAAAATCTATGTAGTAAGCTGAAATTTACTCAATTTATGCATACATGTGTTAAATGTATAATTTAATGATCCTATATATGATAAATTTTATATATCTGGCTACAGTATATTCTAGATTTTAGATATATATGTTTACATGTCTTGAATTTCAGCAAATATCTTGGTATGTTAAGATAAAACTACTGTAGTAATTTTAAAAAGCTGATTTCATGCATTTTCTGCTGAATTTCTTGCAATATATGCTAAATTAGTATTTAATATATTAAAACTTTACTATACTTAATTTCTACGGTGAGTATAAGCTTTACATGATATGAAATTATAGAATTTTGAAGGAAAAATTATGTTGTAAATTATGAATTATTATCATTTTTTTAGAAATGAAAAAATTAAGAAAAATAAAGAAAAAGTGTAGAATTTACATAAGAATACACATTAGACTATAATTAAGTGATAAATTGATATTTAAACTTATCATCTACGAATGAGAAACGGTGTCCGACTCTCTTTATACGATTATATGTATGACAACTTACCTATAGGTTATAAATAGTAACGTACGGTTCTTGATTGTATGAAAATAAATAAAATTTTGAGCATTTATTATCCACTCATTTAGTCGATAAGCCTACTAGCCTTTGGTCCCCAAGAAAATTATGTCTTAACATGTTTTTGATGAAAAGAAATGAACAAAAAAATGATAAAAATTTTAGAAAAGATTAATCTGAATTTCCTGCATAAGTATTAAGGAAATTTTATATCATTGTATTAGATTATGATTCATTGTCTTTTTGATATATTTTAAATATAAATTATATATGATCATTTGTTAAATTATATGCAATGCTGAATTTTTAATCCATATATTGCTACTATTTTACAAATCCTTTCAGATGATAGGCATGGATACTTATCGGACAAACAAAAATGGAGGATGATTATGTTCGAAGAGTCTAGAATCTGGAATGATAAAATATCTAGTATTATGTTTAGTTTTCGAATAGTTTTAAATGTTTCATGTTATAATTAAAAAATATGGCAACAGTTTATTATGTTTGTCAATCTGATATGACTTGTAGTTGAACATTGAATGTTGTAATGTGATTTTCGGATAGTGGTGTGGATCAATTAAGCTTCGTTTCAAATAGTATTTAGTATTTATGTGATGTTCTGACAGCGGTTTATTAATTAAATGTCGGATTGAATTGTCAATAGTTAAAGATGGTTGTGTGATTGTTATTGCACCGGGTTGTATACTTTAATTTTTGATAACAGGTATAACTCATTATGTAAGGTTTGACGTTACGATTAGGTTAGTATCGATGTCACATGAGACGTGGTATGATTTAAATTTTGTGTATGGTTTATATTATTTTATTTGGTTAGTCGGGATATAAACGTGTAATTCATGTCTACGTTTAATTAAATGGCTAATTAAGCTGCTAATCAGATAATTATTAATGACTAGATCAAATTTTAGGACATAACAAATACGTTGAATATTCTTTCAAACTTTAAAATGCTTGTTGGCACTCAACCATCTACCGAAAGGTAGGTGTCCTTTCTCCTCTCAATGTATTGAAAATTGGTAAATATTTCTCTACTGCTTTCTCTAAGAATTGGGATAATGTTGATGTACCCGGTTAAACAATAGATATTTGTAATGGTCCAAGGTGACTCCATATCTATTATTATTTTAATTTTCTATAGGTTGGCCTCTATCTTACATTATGAGACTATAAAAATCCATGCACTTAATAAAAACATACTTGGATGAGTTTCATTTGGTATGTTCTGATTGACATCAAATGTCTCTGTCAGATTGTTAATTTGAATATTAAAAAGTATGCTTTTAATAAGTATATTATCAACATATACCTACATATTTTTTTCGATCTATTGTTTGAACATTTTATTTACTAGCCTCAAATATGTTGCAACAATATTCTTAAAACTAAAATGCATCACTTTGTAGCAGTAAGTTCTTTGGTCAGTCATGAATAAATTCATCTCTCCATCTTTTAGA
>JAOVVI020009585.1:3077-13520 GCA_028571085.2 Nepenthes alata
GCGAGGTCACTATAGGAGCATGGCGGTCTGAGACCTAAGGGGTCAATATATGTGATCCAAGGTATGAGATTTGATGGTATCGCTCCCGACGGAGAGATTTAGTCCTGACGAGGATGTATGTGATATGTAGTCCCCTTCCGTAGGCAGGTTGGTTGAGGCATTTTATAGTTAACCGGCCCCATTGTGTATTTTAAATGAAAGCCATTATAAGGAATTAATAAAAATTAATATACTCAGACGTCCTAATATATAACTAAAGTTAAGGTTATACCCAAAATCGTAAATGGTAAAATATAGTAAGTACTAAGTTTATGGGAAATAAAGTACATAGATAGCCTTAAGTTGTTGGCCTAAAACGCAGTCGGGCATTGAACTGTCGGTTTAAAAAGCAGCCAATATAGCCATGATTACCAGACGAGAGTAGCCCTTCCTCAAGTTGGTTTAATAATCTTTAGTTCTTCCACTTCGTACATGTTTTATATTTATACATGTATTTGTGTGGACTATAACTTGAGATGCGTAGTTAGCCTATAATAGGCAATTGAAATATCTCGTATGTATGGATATATGTTAAGTTTCAGAACATATTTTATATTTATATGATTTTATTCCAATTTTCTTGATTTCAGCATGTGAGATTATGAGATTTGGATCAGGACTACGGTTTGTGTTCATACGGATGTGGTGACAGATTATGGTTCGTGTTCCATACGGATGTGGTGATGGTTACAATTATATGATGTGATCTCAGATCATATGATAAGATATCATCTATGAGATTTGATCAGATCATTATTTGTTATGATTATATCTCGAATTGACAGTTTAATACAGACGATAATTTATTACAAGACATCTCCTTATCTTTTAGTGATTTCAATGAACCTTATAGTTTATTTTATATATTTATATGTGGCATCTCATTCCGTCTGATTTATATGTATTGTTTTATATGATGATACTTGTTGAACTCTCAACTCATATTTTTATATTTTATTCCTTCAGACTAGTGATATGGATACACTTGTATGAATTCGATTATGATATGACGTGACATATCTCTAATGATAAGTGAATATTTATGTTAGTTATATTTCAGATCTCAGGGGTATATTATAGTTATTATTAATAGTCGAACGAGGGCCTTTGTCCATGTATGAGGCATCTTGGAGTTGTTATATTATATTGATGAGTTTGGATATCTCCCTTGCGATGTGTGGATAGTAAGTCTTATATTATGACGTCCGAATTTATATCCGATAAGGTCCTATATAGATTTTGATGTATTGGATCTTATGTATGTATGAATTATTACACCCGGGTCAGGTTTGTCATTACTGATATTTTTATTAGCGTTTTATATTTTTATGAATTATTATTATTGACCTGTGTATATGTTCTTGGGTTGTGACAAATATCTTTACCTTATTAATTTAAAGGTAAGGTTATTTCTCCCCATGTGTATCCTGCAAATGTTAAGATACACTTCCCTAAGAGTGTAATCAGTCTCTTCTTGGCTTAAGAAATGCATGTATGCCATTAAGTAACCTCTCCAGCACAATAAACCGTCCATAATCATGCATCAGCTTGCAGCCTTTATAATTCATTTAGCTTCTTCATCTTCTGGCGACTTGTTGGAATGAAGTTACATTAGATAATGGCTTATCTAAGTTTTTTGGTTAGATACTTAGAAGACTTCGTCCTGTTTCTATATAATAGGTCTCTGTAGAACAACTCATATGTCCCTTACATATAGCCCTAAGTAGCTTAATGTTGCCATCTTGGATAGGTAGTAGGCGTCCTAATTATTCTCTCATGGGTTGTAGATTGTAATATCTTGGATCCCCATTTGAATTATTTTAATATTAATTATAATTTTTGGTATTTCGGGTGCGGTAAAAAATAAATTAAAATGTTATGAAATTTTTGATGAATGATCGGAAGTGTGGAGTGGCACCCGAGATGCGCCCGTGTTATCACTCGAGTACCAATCAGATTTTAAAATAAAAATAATAAAATAGAAAATAATATATATATATATAATAATAATAATAATAATAATAATAATAATAATAAAAGAATGGGAAAAGAGGAAGCAAAGAGGGAGTCGGGGAGAGAGAGTGCAAGAGTTAGGGTTTTGCGCAGAGGAAGGAAGATGAAGGAGGAGGAGAAGAGAGTGAGGAGATCAACGTCAACGGCGGCATGCGGAGATTGTGCGCAGGTGAGCAGCGGCGATGGTGGTTGTGGGTGAGGCCACGATTGTCGCGGGTGAGGCCACGGCGGTTGCGGGTTGAGCGGCGACGGCGCTGGGTGAGGCAATCGATGCCAGAAGAGTCGACGACGGTCGTTTGGGGTGGTAGCTGCGACGTCGGTGGTCACGGTGGTGAGTTGTGGCGCAGCACAAGCTGAGGCGGTGATGTGGTGCGATGCACGCAGCACTGCGATGAGGGAGAAGTCACGAGGAGAGTGAGAGCTCGCCATGAGAGCTCGGTGGCCACGATGGAAGGCAGCGGTTGTGACAGTGGTTGCCAAAAAGGCTGGCGACTGTGACAATGCGGAGGCGCCATGCGCAGCGAGGAGAGAGAGGGCACCACGTGAGCATGCGTGAAGCAAGAGAGAGAAAGTCTCGATTGGAGTGCTTTGAGACATCATTTTTTCAGATCTGCGGAGTATAAAGTTGAGGCAATTATCCTCTAGCCCTATTTTTAGTCTGATTTAATTTCTGATATATTTTGACTATTATTGGAGATTTTACTAACATGCATGTATTTTTATATACCCACAATTTATTAATTATGTACATGCATATATGTTTTATCGGTTGTGCAGTGATTTTACACTTGTAATTATGATTTGGAGGGTTTTCGGATACCCGGATGGTATATATGTATATTTGTGTATCCGTATGTTGTGAAACCATGAATCAGGTCTTGCATTAATCATGCATGCTGCCGGGGGCGGGGTTACTACGAAATTATGGCGGTTCGAGACCCGATGGGTCGTTATATGTGATTCGAGGCATGAGATATTGGTACCGCTCCTGACGGGGAAGCTTAGTCCCGACAAGGACGTATATGATAGGTTACTTCTGCCGGAAGGAAGGTTGAGACGTTTAGTAGTCGACCTACCCCATTGTATATTTAAATGAAAACCATCATAAGGAATTGACGGAATTAATATATTCGGACGTCCTAATATATAACTAAAATTTAAGGTTGCACCCAAAACCGCGGGTAATAAAATATGATGAGGAAGTTCCTAATCTATGGGAGACAGAGTACATGGGTGGCCTTAAGCTATTGGCCTAAATCGTAGCCGATATAGCCATGGTTATCGGATAAGGGTAACCCTTCCTCAAGTTAGTATTATTTATCTTTGATTCTCCGATTTCGTGCATGCTTTGTAGTTCTGCATGTATTTGGGTGGAGGATGATTTTGAGATACACTGATTGGCCCACAGTTGGGCGATATGTCTCGTACGTATAAATATGTGATAAACCTCGAATATATTTTGATTTATATTTTAGTTCCGGCGGTCTTCTCTCGATTTCTGCATTATGAGATTTAGATCCCGACGATGGTATGTGTTCCACACAGATGTAGTGACGGTTGCGGCCTATGTGACCCCGGATCAGATGATATGATATCGTCTACGAGATTTTATCAGATCGTTATTTATTATATGTCCCAGAGGGAATGTTTGATACGGACGATCATTTAGTACGAGACATCTCGATTTTCAGGGATTTTACGGATATTGTATTTTGTTTTACATGATTGCTATGCGATATCCCTGCTTCTAATTTATATGCACTGTTTTCATATATATGATACTTGTTGAGCTCTAGGCTCACTTTTTCATGTTTTATCCCTTCAAACTAGTGGCATGGGTATGCTTGCAAGAATTCAGATGTGATCTGACGTAGCATATCTCTATTGGTGAGTGGAGATATTTATGTTGGTATGATTCTGATCTAGAAAATGTGTCATGGTTATTATTTATGGCCAGATGATGGCCCTGATCCTTGTATGAGAAATGTTGATGAGTTGTTATATTTAAATACCTCTTTTGCAATTGTAGATAGCATGTCGTATAATATGTTATCCGAATTTATATCTGATGAGATCTTGTGCGGATTTTATTATATCGGGTCCTGTATATGTAAACACTATTATATCTGATAGCAGGGCGACTGTCACCCCCGAGTTGGGTTTTGTGGTTGATGGAAACAATATTATTGATGTTATTTTTAACCTGCGTATATTGTGTTCCTGGGTCGTGACAGAGATGGTATCAGAAAAAAAGTCGTAATAAGAGGTATTTTTGGGTCACCTTAGGTGAGAAATTGATCAAATATTTGGCACAATAAGTGCAGCCTATGGTGAAAAATGAAAGTTTGGGTCGAAAAGATTTGAATTTGACTCAGGAAGCCGATTAAATTAGCTGTGATGGGTTGCGCGAGCGATATTTTGGGTGATTCAATTCAGCAGCCATATGAGAGTTTGGTTGCTATGTGAAAGGTGGTCTATTAGGGGCAAGATGGAACGCCCTTTGAATGATTAAGAGTAAGCCAGTTTGAAAGCTTTTTAGGATTTTTGATCCAATTAAGGTTTAAATTAAACTTCAGAAAGTGGAGGAAGTGTTTGAGGTTTTTGATAGTTTAGATGAAGTTCGATCTACTGTCCATAAGTTGAAGAGTGAGACAAGCCAGTGGTGGGCTTCTCAGTGCCGTATTCCACTTCTTGTGATGTTTTTGTGGAGGCAATTTTCGGGAGTCACTCTCTGTTTAGCATTTGGGATAGTAAGAAAGGTGAATTTAGTTGGTGAAGGCACAGGAATAAGTATGTGGCCTTTGAGATTATATGTAAATGTTGTATGTTTCTCAATTTTAAGAGCAGGCTTTGATAAAGTCTACCTTTGATGAGTAAACTTTTCATCTGTTAAGATTGTGGACTCCAATATTCGGTCCGGGTTAGTAGACATAAATGATTGACTGATTTGATTTTATTTGAGGTGCCGAACTTTGATGTGATATTAGGAGTGACTTGGTTGTCGAGTCGCCATGCTAGTATGGATTGTTCAGTAATAATATTCTGATTTATAATATGGGTTGTGAATTTTGAGTTTGAGGAAGAGTCGATCGAGAGGCAATGAAATTGATATCATTGTGCCTATAAGTATTTGATGAGAATGTGTTCCGAATTTAGTTGGCATATGTGGCCATATCTGGGAGTCATTCTGTGGTCATTAATAATTTTCTGGTTGTATGGTAATTTGAGGCTATTTTTTAGAGGATCAACCTGGATTGTCTTCTGATCGTTAAATTGAGGTTATTGTTGAGGTTGTGTCGAAATCGGCACTGATTTTTGGAATCCTGCATAGAATCAATGAAGCATTAGCCGAGTGCCTTGTCGTGGGGTGTTTAATGCCTTTGGGAAGAGCTAGATGAATTGATGAGGTTATCTATGCATTTTTAAAAATTTAATTCGTTTGGGAAATGAATTATTTGATAGGCGAGTGTTGGAAATCGATAGGTGACTTATTTGACCAATGGTTAGGACTCGATGTTTTCTGAATCGATCTGCATTTGGAGTATTGTCAATTAAGGATAATCGAGAGAATATGCCTAAGATTGCCTTCAAGATAGAGGTACAGCCTCTGTGCGCTTCGGTGGTGTTTTTGGGTTAGTGATTTCGTTGGCATATTTTTTGTGGATTTTATAAATCGAATCTTTCGGCCGTATTTGGGTTTATTTGTGATGGATTCATTAATGATGTTTTGATTTGTTCAAAGAATGTGGGGCATAAGGCCCGTCTGAGGATTGTGTCATAGCTACGAAAGGTAGTTAGTTGTTTGCCCATTTGAGGAGATATGAGTTTGGTTGGAAGTAATGTTATTTGGGGCGTGTTGTTTCTTCGATGGTATGTTTGTGGATCTGCAGAAGATTGAAGTGGTGGCCGGTTGGGAAAGACCATCGTTTGTCGCAAAGATGTGTGATTTCTTGGGTCTGGTTGAATCTGTTAAGCGATTTGTTAAGGATTCCTCGAGGATTGTAGCTTCTGTGGGACGTTTGGCTCAGAAGCGTTTGGTGTTCGTTGGAATTGTGAGGAGAGCTTTCAAAGGGAAATGAATGGCGGATTATAGGCAATGTCGATTTGGTCGATCCCTGATGGATAAAGTTAATCTGTGATAGGTTGTAATGCTTTCGAGGTAGATTTGAGGTTGTGTTCTAATACAGCGTATTCGGGTGGTTGCCTATGGGTTACTGTGGTTGAATGTTTATGATCAAGGTTACTCCACTTATGGCTTTGAGTTAGCAGTTGAGGTCTTTACTTTGAGGGTTTAGAAATGATTTCGCAAAAGGAGTTAATCATGTGGCAATATAAGTGGGTGGATCGCTTAAGGGCTATAATGGTGAGTTTCGATATCAGTCGAAAAGGAGAATATTATTGGTAATGTTTTGAGTCGGAAGTCTTCAGATTTGATATATTATGTGTTCAAATGAGAAAGTGAAGTATGAGCAGCCTCTATGATTTTCACTTTGGGATTGCAAGGACGGTTAGAAATATGGACGCTGTTTGGGTATTTGTGTATTGGATGTCGAGGTTGGCCCATTTATTGCCAATTCGAGTGTTATGTATTGGATGAAAAGTTGACTCGTCAGTATGCCAACGAGATAATGAGGCTGCAGGATATTCTAGTTTTGAGGTTTCAATTGTGATATGATGTGCTGAATTTCAGTGTATGTTCGTATAAGAAATTTGAGCACCGAATTGAAATTTGATGTGGTGATGATTCGTAGTATGGTGATTAATCTGAGTAGTGCAGCGGAAGCATGTGGGTATGTAGCCCTCGGTTGTAAGAGTCGATTTGGATTTTTAGGTCTTGAATATGATTTGAAATCTGGTTTAAGGACATTGACTATGTGGAGATTTTGTTTAGTCCTATGATTTTAGAAAAGTGGCGGCTTCGATTGGATCAGTATGAAATCTCATGGAGTAGAAGGAGATTTTTGTCGACAAAGTGATAGGTAGGTAGATCCATTCTCAACCTATGCGTATGCGGTTCAGGATAGAGTTGCATTATGAGTTTGCGCTGTAATGTCTTATGTTTTCATTTTGAGTGGACAAGCTGTCGAGTCGGTGAATAATCCCTGCCAGGATTGGGCTCCGAACCAAGCTCCTATTTGCGGAAGAAGCTTTTGTGAAGATCAAAAGGGAAGTTCTTTTTGTTCGAGCGGTCATAAAGCTGGACGTGATCAAGTAGAGCTTGATTGGTAGATGGAAGCTCGGGGAGTAGTTGAGGTTGCCATCAACTATAATGGAGTTGCAGTGATCTAAATTTGTAAGGAATGTCGAAGATTCTTCACCAGTAGAGTGGCGAGTTGATCATGTGTCTCGTGCCTAAAGGAAGAAGCCTTTAAGATTTTATTTCAAGTCTACGTTGGACAGCGAGAAATTTGGTGGCAATTCGGATGACGATGGATAAGCTGATGAAGTTGGCTCATCGCTTGCTGACCGAAAAGTCATTCTCGAGTTTGGTCGTCAACACATTATCGAGATGAGGAAAATGCAATGTATTCTAATTTTGAGACATTTGATTGTGATTGGAAGCAAATGATTGATCAGACTTGTGCAGTGGAAGTGTGTTGATCCACAATTATTGGTTACAAGATTTGATTGGAGGATTGAAGCAAGAGATCAGATTTGCAGCTTGATTGGATGATCGAGAAGGGTGGTCAGATATTTCTAAAAGTATCATGAAGAGAAAAATTTCAAATTTTGTGGGTAAATGATAGATTGAGGTTAAGGTTCGATAGGCCTTTTGAGGTTTTGCAGCGAACTGGAGAGGTGGCCAGCAGATTGGCGTTGCCCCGAGTTTGGCGGATCGTGATGATATGTTTTGTGTACGTTTGTTGAGAGAAATATGAGTTGATCTTTGGTATATGATCGAGTGTGAATTGTTGCTGATTTCTATGAGCTATTTTATGTTGGAATTTTGGTTTAGATTTTTGAGGCATAAGGGATCAAGTGTTAAGAAATAAGACAGCCATTTTGATTATGATGTTTTTGGAAAATCTTTTGGTTGAGAAATATGTATATGACCTGTTCCACGTGATTGAGTTTGAATCATTGGAATTTGGCGAGAACTTATTGAATGTTGGGGTTTTGTTTTGATATTGGGATAGAACAGATTAGGTGTTGAGGATCTGATTTTTGATGGGATCATTTGGTTGAGATTAAGCTCGAAAGTATTGTCCTTATTTGTTCAAGAATTGATGTACATAAATTTCGAGGACGAGACTTCAGTAAGAATGAAAGAGTGTAATATCTCGGATTCCTATTTGGATTATTTTAATATTAATTGTGATTTTCGGTATTTCAGATGCGGTAAAAAATAAATTAAAATGTTATAAAATTTTTGATGAATTTTTGGAAGTGCGGAGTGGCTCCCGAGTTGTGCCCGTGTTATCGTCCGAGTACCGATAGGATTTGAAAACAAAAGAAAATGAAAATATAAAATATAAAAATCTATATATAAATAAATATATATATAATAATAATAATAATGATAATAATAATAAATGAAAAAGAAAAAAAAGAATTGGAAAAGAGAAGAGGGGGATCAGGGAGAGAGAGAGAGAGAGGGAAAAGGGGATTAGGGTTTACGCATAAGGAGGTAGAAGAGGGAAAAAGGAGAGGGAGAAGGAGGAAGAGGGCGGCGGTGGCGGTGTCGTAGGCGAACGACGGTCGCGGGCTGAGGAGGTGGTGGTGCAACGCGAGGAGAGAGCAGCGGTGTGGCAACACGAGCCGCATAAGGAGAGAGAGAGGCTCGCTGGGGAATTACGGCAGCCAGATGGGTGGAAGCGGCGAGGACGGTGGCTGAGGGTGAGGCTGCGGCAGTCGTGGGTTGAGGCGGCGGCGGCTCGGTGTAGCGGTTGACGCAGGTGGTGTGCAAGAAGAGAAGCTGCGCAAGGAGAGAGGGAGAAAGACGGCAACACAACAGCGTCGGCGCTAGCAGGGTGAGGCCGAGAAGGCCGGCGATAGCCACGTGAGGTGGCGTGGTGGTGGAGCGACGGCAGTGGACCGGCAGCAGCAGCAGCAAAGGCGCGGTGGCTGTGCGCAGAGAAGAAAGAGGGCAGCGCGCAAGAGCGCATGAAGCAGGAGAGAGAAAGGCTCGGTTGGAGTGCTTCGAGACATCATTTCTTCAGATCTACGGAGTATAAAGTCGAGGTAATTATCCTTTAGCCCTATTCTTGATCTAATTTAATTTCTGATACATTCTAACTACTGTTGGAGATTTTACTAACATGCATGTATTTTTATATACTCACAATTTATTAATTATGTACATGCATGTATATTTTATCTGTTGTGCGGTGATTTTATACTTGTATTTATGATTTGGAGGATTTTTGGATACCCATACGGTATATATGTATATTTGTGTATCTATATGTTGTGCAACCATGTACCAAGCTTTGCATTAATCATGCATGCTGCCGGGGGCGAGGTCACTATAGGACCATGGCGGTCCGAGACCCGATGTGTTGTTATATGTGATCCGAGACATGAGATATTGGCACCATTTTCGACGGGGAGGCTTAGTCCCGACGGAAACGTATATAATAGGATACTTTTGCCGGAAGGACGGTTGAGACGTTTAGTAGCTGACTTGTCCCATTGTGTATTTAAATGAGAACCATCATAAGAAATTAACGGAACTAATATATTCGGACATCCTAATATATAACTAAAACTTGATTTTGCACCCAAAACCGCGGGTGGTAGAATATAGTGAGCAAGTTCCTAATCTATGAGAGACGGAGTGTATAGATGGCCTTGAGATACTGACCTAAATCATAGCCGATATAGCCGTGGTTACTGGACGAGAGTAACTCTTCCTCAAGTTAGTATTATTTATCTTTAGTTCTCCGATTTCGTGCATGCTTTGTAGTTCTGTATGTATTTGGGTGGAGAATAATTTTGAGATACACTAGTTGGCCCACAGTTGGGCGATAAGAATGTCTCGTATGTATAAATATGTGATAAATTCGGAACGTATTTTGATTTATGTTTTAGTTTCGGCGGTCTTCTCTCGATTTCTGCATTATGAGATTTAGATTCGGACGATGATATGTGTCCCACACGGATATGGTGACGGTTGCAGCTTATGTGACCTCGGATCATATGATATGATATCGTCTACGAGATTTTATCGGATCGTTATTTATTATGAATATGTCCTAGATGAACTGTTTTATACGGTCGATGATTTAGTACGAGACATCTCCTTGATTTTCAGAGATTTCACGGATATTGTGTTTTGTTTTACGTGATTGCTATGCGATATCCCTGTTTCTGATTTATATGCACTATTTTCATATATATATAACTTGTTGAGTTCTAGGCTCACGTTTTTATATTTTATCCCGTCAGACT
>JAOVVI020009586.1:0-13519 GCA_028571085.2 Nepenthes alata
AGCCGTGTTTGAGTGGACAATACTGTGAGGAAAGACACCATGTGCTTTGCACATCTATCTTCATGCCCCCTTTGACACAACCACCACAATGCCAAGACCCACTATAGTTTCCACACAAAACAGTACCATCATTACCATGAAGTATCAGATCCACAAACCATTTCCACTGCCACGACCATTCATCACATCACCACTGTTGACATTGGCCATCCAGTTCCAACGTCACCCCCAAACATGACGGGACCACTGCCACAACCCACCACCACTGTGGTGGTGGGATATTGGTGGGAGCAATGCTGTGGTAACATGAGTGATGATGGTGCTTTTGTTCAAACTTGTTATATTGTTGTTCATCATGGTGGTGCTCCCCAATCTTTAACATAATATATATGCAAGGGCAGGGAAACCTTGTGTTCAGCCACATAGCAATCCACTCTTATACATTTCACATGTACTAAACATGATGTTATAATATGCAATCATGACAGACTGATCGTACAAGAAAGCAACAAGCAATAGTCCAATGCACATAAATAGCACATAAGCAAAGAAAATGATTCAAAATGCAGACCTATAGTGGCAGTTAAATATGCTTGGCATCGTTAAGGCCCAGAGGCTACAGGTAAACCAATTAACTAATAGGCAGTCAGATAATTGACAATATCATTTCCCAACAAGGTACTTAGAAACAGAATGAAGTCACCCTCCTTCCCTGCGAGGGCCAGTTGAATAACAGGACAGCACAACACACAGGTCCCATGTTTTCAGGATCTAAGAAGGTTAGACACATGCAGCCTTGTCAGCGCATTTCAGGGATTGCTTCTCCCATTATATGCTCACATGCAAAAGAGTATAAGGTTCGTGTGTATAATTGTAATTGGCACATTCAACAATTAATCTTAAGAAAATGACTGCCAAGTATTTATCCATCAGGCTACAATTAGAAGCACTATGTGATATAACACACCAGGCAATCTTGTCTAAGGAAGAAAAGAACAATCAACAAAAAGAAAGTGCATCACCACCAAACTAGGTGGGTATTAGATGGGACTACCTATTGACATTCAGATTGCAGATGAGGCAGATAACCTCAACTGACCAGGGTCACCTATTATGAATCTGCAATCCTTGTCAACTACATTACCTTTACAAGGATGGTCATCTAAGTCCGTAATGTAACTAAAAGCACACAATGTTACCAGAAACCATAGACATTGCAGTAAACCCAAATGGGAATTAGTTAATAAACTTTACTTGGAAATCTGCTAACATATTTTCTCCCCACGTGACCACCATTAGCTATCCCCTTCTCTTCATAATTGATTTATCAATTTCTATCAGCAGTTTTCCTAAGACAATATTGCAGGGTGAAATTCCTCAGGTAAAATAAGTGAATTTATTCAGCCAAATCAGACAGAATTAAGTAGGGGGAAGTGGCAAGACTTGAGGATTTGGTACCATCCACAGCAGAGGAAGCCTAAGTGAGAAGCATACCTCAAAGAGGACACCTCTCACATTTTGTATGGGAGAACAAGTGTCAATTCACCTGAGACCAGTGCCTCCCTAAGGAAAGGAAACCCACTGCAATCCTTGGAGAAAAAAGTTATTTGACAAATGTTGCACAGTTGATGTTAATCCAAGCATGATTGTTACATAGAAAAGTTAATAAACATCAAGCACAATAATAACTTTTCATTTGCTGCCTTACAAAAATCTCATATGCGACAATTAAAAGAACTGCCTGGTCTCTGGCTCTAGGGTGAGTCTGTTAGATGCTTAGTGCAGAGCCAGCACCTCAACCTGTATCTCTGCATCAAAAGCATAGTAAACAGCTTCAAGTATTAACTTCTTTGGAAGAAATTAGTATTTTTTAATCTAACAGAATGATTCTAGGAGAGTCATCAAAAGATATCTCCTCAATCCCCATCTATCAGCATCATCTATTCAGTTGAGAATGTTCAGTGAGTAGCAAAGTGTACCTGGGCATTAGTGCAGAAAATACGGGTAGTGACAGATAGAATCCTCCAAACGCTATTAATTCTCATATAACTACTTCATTAATGGGAGAATTTATAATAGTAGGAAACTACACAAGAAAGGTGAATATCAATGGCACCATGGCACTTGTATGGAAAATACAGATAGTGACACATGACTTCAGCCTCCAACCTATACTAATTCTCATATAGCTACTTCATAAATGGGTGATGTAATAATAGCAGGAAACTACAAGAAAGGTGAATATGAATCTATGTTAATTGACTATGACTAAAGATAGTAATTCACCAAAGCATGAGGCATGATATACAGAAATAGTTATGTTTGACAAAAGAATTTCACTATTCCAGGACAGAATTCTTTTCAAGCTGACGGCTTGATTGCATCAGATTTTTAGATTACCCACCTGTGGATGATGCGATGCCTGCAAGACTTCCACAAGCAAGACTGACTATCACGTTAGAATCATGTGGCCTGTAGTCCACAAAGGATGTCAGGCAGCAGATAAAAAAAATTGATAGTACAATAACTTAAGTGATACTGAAGAATAAGTTGATTCAAGGATTACCTCTGTGATTGCCATTGAGATCTCAAGGTTTCGTAAACTGAAAAGCTAATTGCTATATTTGGCCCTACACTCTATGCAAGGAATGGAAGTTAGTGACGTAGATAAATAGCTTTATTGTGCATATGCAGAATTGAGAAGGCAAGAATAATTATACCAAAAGTGTTGCTCCAAGTCCTTTATAAAGGCCAAAGATTCCCTCATCTTTTCTTATGGTACATAGAGCATGCCATATACCTCTGTAGTATATCACATTTGTCTGCAAGATTTTAAAGTAAAGATGATTACAGAAAAAACATAGACAAAAGGCATATAATAATAATTAAACCAATTTATACAAAAGACTCTTCTTTAAGAACATTTGCTGGTTTACAATAATGAAGCAACTGCAACTTGCTTAAAAGTCACCATCACAGGCAACAGTTGCTGGAACAACCTTTAATAAGAAAATTACATGTAGATTAAATCTAGAACCAGTATTCCACTGTCTCCAGCTATTGTGTGCTTCACTCAGGGAATGAGAAATAATGTAGTTTTCTAAAAGGATTTCAAACTTGTTCAGATTAAGTTGGTTAAATTTTCTTTGAACTGGGCAAGATCAATTTTCTTTTCAATGGTGTATTATTTAACTGAAAACGAATACACACTGCAGATAGGTTGTATTGACTTTTGAGGCGTTTATTGTGGTGGGGACATGGGGTCACTCGCCATGTGAGGCCCATTGACCTGTTATTTGATGTTCATTTGATGAATTGATCAAAAGGAATGGCAACAAAAAAGTTCATGAAATGTGGGCCCAAATTTCACTTGAATGAAATCCTGGCAGTGTTTTGCACGATGTACATGTGAGTTCTCAGCTGAATGAAACCATTGACAGAATAATTTTTTTGAAGGATAGCTTCTGTGACTGCAAATTGAGCAAAAACTCTCCAGAATTTTTTCACTCATTTTACGTGTGTTGCGTTCCAGATTCCGGCCTCCGTACACCGACGATGTGTGATGACGCCACGCATCTGCCGGAGTGCCCCAGCGGACAGAATCGTGCAACGAATACGTGAGGGTGGAAAGATGAAGAGGGAGAGAAAAAACACCGGGATTTACGTGGAAAACCTCTCCTTGAATGAGGAAAAACCACGAGGCTCAAGGCCTGGAGAATACTTCACTATGAGTGGAAGAATTACAAGTGCAAATTGCGAGATTATTTTCCCTTTCTCTCCTAGTCTCTCTCCTAGTCTTCCCGAACTTTTTCCGGTCATTTTTTCAGTGTTCTGGCTGGATATTTATAGTGGAAGATTTTTCTCTTAAGAGAGGTCAACGTGGCTGCTGGCGCATGCTGAGAGGCCGTCCACCTACTCTGCTGATTGGGTCAGGTTGGGAGGTTGTCCACCTACTCTGCTGATTGGGCTATGCGGTGTCAGGCACGCTAGCGTGTGCAGGGAGGCAAGCTGCCGGAGGTGTTGATTGGGCCTCACCGTGTCAGGCGTGCAGGCCCTTGATGTTAATCTTGAGATGGCAAGGCATGCCCTGGGGGTCATTATTTACTGTGGAGGTGGCGTGTCGCAGAGGTTGCGTGCTCCTTGGTAAAGTGAAGTCTCTGAGCTAGCGCTCTCGGCCGTTCATGAAATAGTCCTTGTCCTTAAGTTGTGTATCTTGTCCTCTCACGAGTGCGCGGACTCACTGAGGGAGATAATTCTCGGACGTCAACTGCACTCTTGATCAATGAAGGATCCATGATTCATCGTGGAAAGTCCTTGGGGTGTTACGTCAAACACTGAGCTCTCGGGTTAATTCAGGCCCATAGGAGCGTCTGAGGCTCTCGGGCTTTATGCCAAAATAAGGTCTGGGGCAGCTTAGCTCCTTAGGCCTCTTGGGCCTTGCGTCTGTCCTTTTGGGCCGTGCTTTATGGACCCTAGGGTATTGGAACCCATCAACGTGTAACAGGTATTCGAGCAAAAAATGCTACTTTTGCGCAAGATGCAGTTACTTTGTTCAAGTGGCGCATAGGTATAATACCTATGCAATTTTTAGGTCATTATTCAAGTTTATTCCAAAATGTGTTAGCATCAAACGAGAGAGAAAAAAGAGAAAAGAAGTAGAGCAAGCTCTTACTAACCTTTTGAGCTATGATTTGTGTTTCATTATTCATCAACATGAGGTATATTATTCTAGTTCTTATGTAGAACAAATTTGTGAAGCAAGGAAGGGGGGAAAGGAGGGGAAGAGAAGGAGAAGAAATTGGGAGAAGACGAAGAAACAGGAGCAAGGGGAACAAAGGAAGGAAAGCAAAGATTAACAGAGCGATGAGATAATCACAATCACTCAAATTTCATTTAACTTATCAATAATATAAATAATAGAGTTAGGGTCCTTATATAGAAAAACTTTATTTTTAAAATAATTTAGAAACAAATATAATTGTCTAACTAAATATGACATGATTTTCTAAAATATTAATAAAATCTTTCAAATAAAATAAAATTAAATGAAATAAAATATTTCACAAACAAATAAAATCAAATCTCTTCTAATTTAAAATATTTTCGATGTTCACATCAATTTATTTTCATATTTGTTGATTACCTGGACTTGTACACATGTAGAGTGCTTCATAACCAAAGTGTTCAGTGGGTTATTTGTAACCTAAACTTAGATACAAGGGAGGTGGTTATTATCGGACGTAAAATTCAGTGGTTTTTTTCCTAGTTAAAATGGGCTTTCCACGTAAAATGTTCATCTTTATGCTTGTAGTTTGTGTACTTTTGCTGCTTCCTCATAGATTCAAATAGCGGGGGAAGCAGTGAATCATTGTTTCAGGTTCCTCGTCAATGTGTCCTCAGCAAACTATTTTATCAATTAAAATGCATCAAAAGCTGACCCACACATAATTAGAAACTCTCAGGAAACAAAAACAATTAATTCACGTGTGAGAAAGTCTCTCTAATAGTCAAACAATTTTAATAAATCTCACACAAACTGGCATTTTCATGCCAGAAATTTAGCAAATGAATGACACACCATGCATTATATAGAGAAGTAATTAGTACCAACACAAATAGCATGCTTACTTACACATCGGCAAGCACACTTGTCCTAGAATATTAACTTACATAAACAACAAAAAGAATTGACAGTTCCATCAGGTAAACAAAACACATTATGGAAAAGGCGGATTGCTTTTTGTCCTGTGCGTCAAAGAACAGTTTGAGATTTAGCAGTTCAAAAGCAACTATAGAAGTAGAGAAGTAAAATTATAGGTCATAACCAAAAATTTGTAAACAAATAAATCGATCAAAGAGATATTGTTACGGTTACGGGTTTGGATACCACAACCCCGGTGTTGCATGGTTCACAGATATCACAAACTGCATATTAGACATCACAATATATATTATTTTATCTTTTATTTCCTTGTGCACTTGGGATATGTTAGCTGTTAACATCTTGCACGTTCGGTTGCTTTGATTACATATTCTGTTAGAGTTTGTTTGCTTAGATTACGTATTGTTACCAGCATATAAATGGATGAACAGCCTGTAATGAAAAGGAGAAGAAAGATATTTCCTCTTCTTTTATTCTTCTGCTTTTCTCTCTCTCTCTCTCTCTCCCCTTCCTCTCTTCCCTTGTCCTCGCCCATTTCCTTCTCTGCACCTCAGGCCGTATTCACCTCGGCCCTTCCCTTCCCTTCTTTCCCTAACTTTCCCTTTCTCTGCTCTCTGTCTCTCACCCCCATCGGTTTCCCCATTGTCCCCGATTTCTCCTCTGACGAACTCCCCATTCCTGGTCTCCTCTGACTTCGCCTTCGTTCCTCACTTGCCGATGCCATCACCGCCCGTGCACGTATCATTTGGAACTCTTATTGAGACAAGGCAGAGGACATGGATCTGACACCCGAAAAGCAAGCGCTCGCATCACTGGAACTTACCGTCGCTAAGCTTTCGAAGGAGATGCATGAAGCTGCGGCAAGCATCCGGTAAAATACAACAAACCTTGCCGCCAGTACTGCGACCGCTACTTCCATCCGCGTACAAACCCAGCACACTCTCGCTAAAATCCGGCAATCGCTTCGCAAAATTGAGCGAAACTAGTCAGTGAATCCTTCCTCACCTGTGGCTTTCCCCTTTGTTACTTTCCACCCTTCAACCCACACTCTACCCATACCATGAACGCTTCACCCAAACACCCAAATTACTCTCCATCCTCATTTACTTCAACCGGAACTCCTTCAATCCCCAAGCCGAATCGAGCGACAAACCGTGTCGTCTGTAAACACCCATTTACTTCCACCTTCATCGTCGCACACGGACCCATTCTCTAACATTTTATCCCCACCTGCTCAAACCCCATCCATAGTGCATCACACCCAATCAGATGACCAAATCGGCCTCCATTTTCATTTACCCAAGCCCAAATTTCCGTTGTTCTCTACCAACAATCTTCTCCTCGCTGATGTGGAGGCAGAGATGTTGCGCAATGAAGGATTGGTGGAGTTGTGGGACTTGTCCAGCAATTTTGTCGCTTCAGAGGGTGACCTGGGAAAACATTGCGCCCTTGCTTCTGCCCAACAGTTGCAAGAAATAAACAACTCACCTCTGATAGCCTTCATAAAATCTAATGACACAGATGGTGAAGCGCCACACACGATAAATCCTGCTTTTCATGCTGCTGTGAAAAATGAGAGCATTAAGAAAAAAGTGCTTCAGGATCCTGGCGATAGGAGGCTGGGGGAAATTGGCCACAATTTACTCCGATACTTCACCTTGGGTACCAAAGCGGTTGTAAATCCCTTGGCTTCCATGTTTGGTGGAAGAGTTGGACAGACGGTTGTTAAAGCCTTCTCTGGAAAGTTCCATCCCCTCTTCCAGTTCTCATATGGGAAAACCACTACAGCTGGCTCCGCCTAGACAATAGCACAGATTGCCAATTCCAATGAACCAGACTCTCTATCGAGCTTTCTCAACCTCATTCCTTCCCAGCTCCCAGAAAAGAAGTCAATCCCTCCGTTGCGGGACAAAATTGATTGGTGTACTAATGGTTCACCTCAATTTAGTGGTGTGTGGTCTGGAGCATTTGGGTTGTCGGGTGATGTTTTCCGGTACCAGATCTCTTCTCCAATTTGGCTACCGTTCAGAGTAACCGTTCTGCTTCTACTTCAGGGCTTCCGTTACATTCAACTGGTTTTTCAGATCCTTATAAAGGACCATTGGCTTACAAGTACAGCAGCTCTCAACTTCAGGAGCCCCTACTCAATGACTAAAGCCTACATGTCTAGATTCTGCACCCTTTACCACAATGCAGCATTATCGCTGTCCACAGAGGGTATTACACTGTTCGACTTTTGAAAAGCTTCTCATCCTTCAGCACATCGGCAGTAGCTCCAGCTTCTCTCCTCATTGTTCTCTCCTTCTTCTCTTCGGTCTATGAAACTGCTCGTCTGCATAAAAGGGATACAGGTAAAGGTTCCAGTTGAATGGCTTGTGCTGGCATTGACTCATGTCGACGAGTCACTCCGTGTTGATGCAGCTGAGTCTCTTTCCCGAAGACATCAAGTCTGCTTCCTCAGTTAGAACTCATTGTGATGAGACCAGCAGTGCCTCTGAATATGCGATGTAATTCAGCAGTGTGTCAGATGAAGTGGACCAGCTTGTTTAAGAAGTTCTTTTCTCGGGGTTGGACAGCTTTGGGACGACAAATGAGACAGGGAACCTGGAAGCGAGTTGTTTCTGGAGTTCATCCAACAGGAGCTTTACACCTCGGTAATTATCTTGGGGCCATAAAAAAATCGGGTTTCACTTCAGGTTAACTATGATACTTTTTTCTTCATCGTTGATCTCCATGCAATAACATTACCATATGATGTACAAGAACTGTCCAGAGCAACAAGAGATGCAGCAGCCAGCTATTTGGCTTGTGGTACTGGCCCTTCCAAGACTTCAGTGTTTGTACAGTCCCATGTCCAAGCTCATGGGGAGCTGATGTGGTTGTTGAGTTCTGCAACACCAATTGGTTGGAGCAATAGAATGATTCAATTCAAAGAGCAGTCACGTAAAGTGGGAGACAAAAATGTGGGGGTCGCACTTTTGATTTTTTCTGTTCTGATGGCTCCTGATATTCTTTTATATAATTTGGTTTTGTCCCTGTCGGTGAAGATCAGCTGCAGCACCTTGAGCAGAAGCGAGAGCTGGTTGAACGTGGCAATTACTTGTATGGGGAAAGGAAGCGGACGAAAATGGGAGAGAGAGGAGGCACAATTCTTAAGATACCTGAGCCTCTTACTCCTCCAGCTGGAGCCCAAGTGATGTCCGTGAGTGCTGGTCCTTCTAAGATATCCAAGTCTGCTCCTTCTGATCAGTCCCGAATTAATCTCCTGGTTCCAAAAGATGTTAATGCACACAAGGTCAAATGTTGCACTACTGATTCATTTCCAGGTCTGGAGTTTGACAAATGTTTCTGGTCTTCTCTCTATTTATCATCTTGTTTCAGGCAAGACAAGAGAGGAAGTTGCTCAAGAATGCCGACATATGAACTGAGGAACCTTCAAAACACTCCTGGCAGATGCGTAAATTTCCCATTGTTCAACCTTAAGGACAAGGTTCCTCAATGGGAGTGGCAATGTTACGGTTACGGGTTCGGATACCACAATCCCAGGGTTGCACGGTTCACAGATATCACACACTGCATATTAGACATCACAATATATATTATTTTATCTTTTATTTCCCTGTGCACGTGGGATATGTTAGCTGTTAGCATCCTGCACGTTCGGTTGCTTTGATTACATATTCTGTTAGAGTTTGTTTGCTTTGATTACGTGTTGTTACCAGCATATATATGGATGAACAGCCTGTAATGAAAAGGAGAAGAAAGTTATTTCCTCACCCTTTATTCTTCTGCTGTTCTCTCTCTCTCTCTCTCAACCCTTCCTCTCTTCCCTTGTCCTCGCCCATTTCCTTCTCTGCACCTCGGGCAGTATTCACCTCGGCCCTTCCATTCCCTTTCCCTTCTTTCCCTAACTTTCCCTTTCTCTGCTCTCTGTCTCTCACCCCCGTCGGTTTCCCCACTGTCCCTGATTTCTCCTCTGCCGAACTCCCCATTTCCGGTTTCCTTCTCTGACTTTGCCGTCGTTCCTCATTTGCCGGTGCCATCACCGCCCGTGCACGTATAAGATATAGAGCAAAGAATTGGACTCTTAGCTTTAAGTTGCTACAAATTGAGCATACATACATGTGAAAACAAACTAAACAACAATGCACATGCGTATCAGGACAACTGAGAATTTTTCCAATGTAGTTCTAGAAATTAAGGTCTGAATGAGAAACAAGGACCAAAGAAGCACAGCAAGAAGAAATAGAACACACAGAAGAACATGATGGAGGACATTGAGAGCCTTTCAGAAAATACAGGAAGCCCAAGATTAGGTCAACTGATCAAGCTGTGATTTGGGCTATGCATAGGACAAAACAATCAAAGATAAGAAAGATTAAGGAGTGCAGTTTTTATAATAGCTGCAGCTTAGAGGTATTTGGATTTTTTGTGTGAGTGAGATCATGAGTCAAAACAAGTCTTGTTTTTTTTCCATTTTTGTCAAACTTCATAAAATAAATAATATTTAAGAGTTCAAACCAATTATAATAAAACTTTTTCATTTAAAAAATTCTGAATTAAAGCTGCAGGAAAACAAGAAATTTAGCAACCTTTATAAACAGTTGTACCTCATCTTTTCTTCACGAAGAAAATTTTAGAGTCCTCTATGCAGCAATCTTGCTAGTCTTTAGAATTGTGCGATGCAATTCTATGCCGTTGTCTGACACCTTTGGATCCTAGGTATGACACCTGGAGTGTTACTACTAGCTTATCTTTGTCAACTTTAGGAGCTATGCTACATTATCTCTATTTAAGTAATTTGGTAAAATGCACACCCATCTTGTGTTTGATTATCGTCTTTTTGTCTAATGATGCCGAAGAATGATCAGCAGTTTTCACTATTTCCTTCAATGGTAGAGAAACCACATCAACGAGGTATATGAGAGGAAGCCAATATGTAATAACTCCAATTGCCCCTTCAGGTTACTTTATGC
Organism: Nepenthes alata; assembly: GCA_028571085.2. Taxonomy (NCBI): domain Eukaryota; kingdom Viridiplantae; phylum Streptophyta; class Magnoliopsida; order Caryophyllales; family Nepenthaceae; genus Nepenthes; species Nepenthes alata. The sequence goes on from JAOVVI020009586.1 coordinate 10,639, forward strand.
AAGACATTGCTTAGAACCAACGGGTCATACAAGTCACAGTAGGGGCACGATCAACTTTATACAATCTATCCTTTGGCCTTTCACCTATCATTTCAATTGTGAATGTTTTTTTCTGCAAAATTAAAACTCATATCTTCTATGCAAAATTTGTTTCATCCCCAAATGCTTGTCCCATCTCAATTCTCACAATAAAAGCTTAAATAAGACTAGAATCCAGCTTTTAATTGCCTCAAAGCCACCTACTACCCAATCGTGCCTAGATGATATAAGTAGACATGAGTCTTGTTTCTTGTCCACTGATAAGTTCAAAAGAGTTGAGGAAGATTTCTGCTGCTTCTGATAACAGTGAATTCTTGACAAACGGGATAGTTTTGAGTTTTCTTATATTTTAACAGGAGATATTAATGCAGTACTTGTTGCACCACATACTTTTTCTAAAAGTTCGCTTCCTACACAAGGATTCCTTATAGAATCAAAATCTAGTAATTTCATTTTTTCCATCCTTTCAAGCACTCCAAATGCTAATCTTAAGGTAAAAAAAATCTTCGCTTGCAATCCCAACTTCCAAAAATTCATGTGGTCCTACATCAAGACAACGGTAAGAAGCAATTACCTATTCGACATTCTACAAGAAGCCATTGAATCAAAAAAAAACAAATTATACATGATAAATAACCAAAAGTACCACACAGAACACAGTGCTAAATATTATCAATTTACCTGAGCAGCAAGGCGTGTCCTCACTAGATCTAAAGGGTACGTGGCAGTTGCAGCAGTTATTCCTGCCAAAAAACCACCTACCAACCGTACAAAAAGGTGCGCACCTATATTGTCACTGCTATTTTCCAATCCTGGAACTGATTGTAGGAGCTGCAACAAAGATTGAATTTAAAGCAGTTAGTGACCACACAACCAACATGGGTGATAAAGTGACAAGACAATTACCAATGCAACTTTAACAGGAAAAAGGTGCACACATATAGAACATTAATACCAACATTCTTGTAGCGCTCATATGAGTAGAAACTGACAGAAGAGTAAGGAAGCCGATGGGCAATAGTAACCAAATTCCCTTTCCAAAATGCTCTTATTCCTTCTTCATTAACAATACGTGAAGCTTCCCGCCAAATGCTAGCATTTTTCAATGTCGCCACATCAGAGTGCATGCCTTGAATCTACAAACCAGTTAAGGCAAAATAATATCTTGCATTATTGGGGAAAAATCCAGAAACGGAAAGAAATAAGAGTGGGCATCGAATGCAGTTCTACCAAGTGCTATGCGCTCTTAAACAACCATGTCAACCATCAAGTGGTACACTATGGATCAAAATTCGGTTTTTATGCAACAGCAGAATCACAAGTTATGAGCCAATAAAAGCATTAATAAATGCAGTCCTTAAAACTATATAAACTAGCCAGATAGATTTGCAATGGCAGAGTAACCCAGAAACTTAGCTTCTATCACCAGTAAAACATCCTAGGTCACCAGTTGGCAATGTCTCAATGAAATAGTTATACAAGAAAGACTTTAGAGCTTGAGAAACAAATTTTCTCTCTATTTTACATCACATTTAGTAACGCAAGCTTTGATTTAAATAAATTGGTTAAAATTCCAATTCAGCAGGCAGGGACTGCCGGTAGCACTTCACAATGCATCGAGTTTCAAACATTATTATGCAAGCCAACACTTACTGCAGAGGTCATCCCTACAAATATGGGTATCAACATCATCCCTAAAATATATATATGTTGGGTATAGCCTCAACAGAGTTAACCCGATTTATTAGCATAAAAATTCCATGAATAGTAAACCTAGAAAGAATAAAGTATTAACTGGCCATTAGATCCAAATTCGAAGAATAGAGTCATGCCTTGACCAAATTTCAATAAGGAGGAATCGAAATCAGGTGTATAACTGAGTGGCCGAGTAGTTGAAAAATCACAGAAAGGATTGGATCATAGGCCCAAATGGCTAGATATCTGAATGACAAACAAAACGGTTAATCTAATTGAACGGTTAACCAAATTGAGTTGTTGACAAAATTGAGCGATTAACTCAGCAAAGCGACTAAATAAAGCAAGCGTTAATAGAATCTACAATTAGCCCAGGTGATGTAACCTAACTAATGTTAACCGCTTATCATCATCAGCTAAATTGCCTCCAAAAAACCCTCCAATCGGCGTGTGTATAAAGGCGGTTGAACTAATAAGTTTTGAACTAACTTAATCACTCGGATCGTGGCCAGTTATTCATCTTTAGGAAATTACCATCAGCTAACGATGTATCTATAAATATGCCCACTTTTCCTAAAAAGGAGGATGCAAGTTAAAAAGCAAGAACAAAATAAAACCCTCTAAAACACTTGTTATTTCACATAATAAAGAGTTAGGTTCTCCCTCTCTCTCTCATCCTCACAATCTATCCCACTTTCCAAATTTTTGAGAAAGTTTATTGGAAATATATCAGAGAGCAAGTTATATATAAGTTAAATTCTTGTTTACTGTTATAGTGTGTAAGATCCGGATAAAATATTTGATACTTTAATTAGAATTTATTCAAATTAAAATCCAAATTTCAAGTACCCATCAATATATATATTTCATGGGAATAACAAAATTGGTAAGCAACACAATGGGTTGTGCTAATAGGATTTTTTCCCCATTTGAAAACGCTCTAAAAATAAACACAACTCTGTAAAAGGTCAATTTTTTTACATCCCAGACACTGACAAACACCGGGGGGGAAACGAAGAGAAAAAAAATCCCCCGAGGCCATGATTAACAAACAATAAAATTGCGAGGACTAAACTTACAACGGAGCCTGCTAAATTCAATCATTCAGAAAAATTTTATTAGCAAAGTAACCATAATTCGATAAGTT
>JAOVVI020009587.1:0-13519 GCA_028571085.2 Nepenthes alata
ACGTGCAAACTTTGTTTTTGTTATAAAATGAAGAGGAAAAAGGGAAAGTGAGAGAGAGAGGGCAGAGCACGCACGAAGAAGAGTAAGAAGAGAAGAGGAGAAAGGGAAAATCAATTGTTCTAATCCAAACCCGGTAAAAATATCGGTAGATCGGGCCAAGGCAAGTGTGCTTCGGACATTATTTTTCATTTTTACAGATTCCTCTTGCTTTAAAGATGATCAAAATGCTCTAAAATGTTGTTATTGCATGATTAAAGTAAATGAAGCATGTTTCCTTCGATTGTTCGGCAAGATTTTGTGTTTACCCATGTTTATTGTAAGTTTTAGCTTCGATTTCATGAATAAGCATGTAATTACTGCTCGATTTTGTCCCGGAAGCTTGTGATGAAGCCCTAGCTCAAAAATATTTGGGATTTTTGGTTAAATTGCATGATTTAATGCATGTGCGTGGATTTATGGCATTAATTTCATGAATAAGCACATGTTTAGTGTTTGTTTTGAGTCCGGAAGTTTTGGCGAATCCCTAGGTACGAAATTGAAGGGGTTTTGATGATTTTTAACCGTAGCTCCTGTTATATAAAAGTTAATTGGCACTAAAATGAAGCTCCCAGTATAATTTGTTTTTGAAAATTTACACGGACTTATACCGATAAATTTCCATGCAATTCTGAAGTAAAACTAAAGGGTTTTTAGACCATTACCGTACGTTCCAAACGTTCTAAAGTTAACTGAAAGTAAATTGTGAAACTCTGATTATAAAATAGGGTTTTCAATAAAGAAGCTATTTCTGATACTGTTACATAGGACCCAGGACTGGTTACAGTCAGGTTAGGTTTTCTGGCATGCCTTAGAACTTTACGGTGGTGAACGACGATAACTTTGTTCATGGAGTTATATGTGGTCCGCCCTTCCTTGAGGCGTTACAGTTAGGAGGAAAGTTCTATTTATGGCCTACCTTCGGGTGGCACACCGTACTATTCCCGTGAGATGGGATCTTCTGTTACTATTTTTGGCCTTTCATTGTGTGGAAAGAATACAATCTATCCTCGATCAATCATCCCCTTAGCTAGTAGGTTATACTGGCAGGGTTTGTCACCATTCTGTTATGTCACCGTTCTGTTCCTTTGCCTTTCTATTCAATACCGCCGTTACTGTACTGATTTATGTTCCGTACCGATTACTGTACTTTTCTGAATAAAATTGAAGTTTCTGATTTGACTTTCTGGATTATACTAATTACTGATTATCGATTTCTGATTGCTGATTTCTGACTTCTAAGATTAATATCGTCAAAGCATGCTTTCTGTTTTCTAGGTTATATTCTATTTAACCATTCTGTTTCGGCAAAGACTCATGACCGTTCTGCATCACTATTTTACTGCACATATGCATGTACCTTGCTGGGCCCCGACTCACTATTTTATTATTTTCTCCCCTCTAGATGAGACAGTAGAGTTAGTGCCTGACAAGAAAGAGTAACCGAAAGCAATTTCATGAAGACTTTTGAGGACCTAAAATAATTTGGAGCTACTTTGAGAGAACCAGTTGATGTAAAGACTTGACTGGACATGTGATTTTGTATATGAATTTTGTATCTACGGATATTCATACACATGTGGGTTTTGTATAGAATGCATATGATGTATGTGATGGTAAAAATGAAAACTATGCTTCTGTAGGTTAATAGTTTAGCTTCCGCTCTAAACTTTTAGATATACTGTACAGGTCCTAGACGGCATCTCATTTATGAACTATTAGCGTAGTTAATGATTTTATAGATTTATGCCACGGATGGCACATGTGATCCTATGTATGCATGTTGTAGGAAGAATTGTGGTACAATTGACAGTTTTGTGCTTGTAATTGTTGATCTTACAAGTTGTATTTTTGGATTTTCATCCAGTTACAAAGGAGACTACTAAAATTTTTGTAGGAGTCTTCCCTATCTTTTAGTCCAATAATTTTGTTTCTATCTTGACGGAAGCTTCTGAGGAAAAAAAATCCGTTCCATCACAATTGGTATCAAAGAGTTGAGATGCCTTACAAATTGATTGATCGAAAAGCAAAAATATAGGTTTGAATCTCTGTACTAAATTTCTGTACAAACAGGTCGAGAGAGCCGTGAGGAGGCACCTCGATATCCTAAATTCATTGGTGCCGATTTAGTGCTTTCGCTGATTGGTATTGATTCGAGGTCTAGGGTAATCAGTCTTGGTTTGAAGTTTAGACTTGATCATTCTGGGTTGAGGTCCTAAAAGGGACAGTGGATCAATCTAGTCAGTATGGTGGATAAGTGGAATTGATGGCTTGATGTCTCTGTAACTTGGAGTCGATTTCGGGAAAGTAAGTTTAAGGATACCGATTTAGAATCAATTCATAGTGATCAAGTGCATGAATTTTTTGGTAATGCAAATCCATCAGAATTCATAAAGGTGTTCATAGATGTTGATGTGAAAGGTATTGATAGGATATTATAACTTTGAATCAGGTTGTGAATTCCGAATAAGAGGCAAAGCTAATCGAATCGAGAATAGCCGTTATATCCAATTAGTAACAAGACCACCCCTTTGAGTCAGTTGATGGACGTTAAGAAATCCAACTATGAAAACTTTTAAGGATATGTATATATATTTAGAAGAAAAGATCAAGTCGACTTGTTTTAATGGATGATTTTGAGTCAGTTGAAATCGACATTAGCCTCTAAAGATTTTGTACGGAATTAAAGGAGCAATTGCTAGGTACTATTTTGGATACCTTGAAACCTCAAGGAAGTAAGATAAACTGAGGAGATTGTTCTGGTTGGTTGAGTAATGGGTTACTCGAATGATTAATCAATCGATAAGTGGGCACAATCTGAGCATTTTGTCTCGAGGTTTTTGGGAGAGCTTGCACAAGGAGTTGGGGACAGAGTTGAAGTTCAGTACTGCGTATCACCCCCAAACTGATGGCCAATCTGAGCGTATCATTTAGATTCTTGAGGATATGTTAATGGCCTCTGTTTTGGAGATGAAGGGAACTTAGGACACTTATCTGGCACTAGCTAAATTTACTTATAATTATAGCTATCAGGCTAGCATCGGCATGGCACCTTTTGAGGCGTTGTATGGGAGAAAATGTAGGTCGCCGATTCACTTGGGGGAGACTGGAGATAAAAGGATTTTGGGCCCGGAGATTGTGAAAGAAACGGGGAAGAAGATTAAATTGATCCATCATAATTTGAGGATTGCTCAGCCGACAGAAAAGCTATGTGGATAAGAGAAGGATAGAATTGACCTTTGAGGTAGGAGATCTTGTATTTTTGAAGGTCTCACCGTCTAAGGGAACGTTTTGGTTTGGAGTGAAGGGGAAATTGAAGCCGCGGTTCAATGGTCTTTTTGAGATTCTGGAAAGGATCGAGGAGGTAGCCTACAGGTTGGCATTATCACATAGTCTAACGGGCATACACGATGTATTTCATGTATCGATACTTCGAAAGTACGTCCACGATCCTACACACGTGATTGACTACGGATCCATGGCTATTGACAAGGATTTGTCCTACATTGAGGAACCACTGCAGATTCTGGATCGAAAGGACCAGAGGATGCGTACGAAGACCATTCCCCTGGTGAAGGTGCTTTGGAGAAATCATTCACCGGAGGAGGCCACTTGGGAATGCGAAGAAGAAATCCGAAGCAAATATCCCCACTTGTTCTCTTGAGGTATGTAGTTTTGTTTAACTTTGAGGACAAAATTTCTTTAAGTGAGGGGAGAATGTGAGGCCCCGGAATCGAAAACATGATAATTGTGAGTAATTAAAATGATGATAATCATTAAGAGGCCAAACATGTATTGAAAAATGATGGTTGAAAGAAAAAAGTTAGAAATATACCCGAGTTCAGCAAGCAACCGAGTGGCACCTGTCGTGCGCCCAAGGCGCTGCAGCGAGCGCAAAAATCCAATGGCTACCCGTTTGTCGCGCGCCGGGCGCGCTCGAGTGAGCCCCTAGCAGAAACCCTGCGCTCGACATGCTCTCGAGTGCAGCCCCGACTTTTGCCCGCGTGCTAGCTTTGTTTTTGTTATAAATAGAAGGGGAAAAAGGAAAGTGGGAGAGAGAGCAGACCACGCACGACGAAGAGGAAGAAGAGAATAGGAGAAGGAAAAATCACTTGTTTCAATCCACACCCGGTAAAAATAACTATAAATCGGGCCAATGTAAGTGTACTTCGGACGTTATTTTTTATTTTTACTGATTTCTCTTGCTTCAAAGTTGATGAAAATGCTCTAAAATATTGTTGTTGCATATTTATAGTAAACGAAGCATGTTTGCCAGAATTGTTCGGTTAGATTTTGTGTTTATCCATGTTTATTGTAAGTTTTGGCTTCGATTTCATGAATAAGCATGTAATTAGTGTTCGATTTTGTTCCAAAAATTTGTGATGAAACCCTAACTCGAAAATATTGGGAATTTTTGGGTAAATTGCATGATTTAGTATATGTGTATGGATTTGTGGCATTAATTTCATGAATAAACGCATGTTTAGTGTTCGATTCGAGTTCAGAAGTTTTGGCGAAACCCTTGGTACGAAAATGAAGGGGTTTTAATGATTTTTAACCGTAGCTCCTGTTATATAAAAGTTAATTGACGCTGAAATGAATCTCCCGGTTTAATTTGTTTTTGAGAATTTTACACGGTCTTATACCGATAAATTTTCATGCACTTCTGAAGTAAAACTGAAGGGTTTTTAGACCATTACCGTATGTTCTAAACGTTCTGAAGTTAACTGAAAGGAAATTATGAAACTCTGATTACAAAAGAAGGTTTTCAGTTGAGAAATTATTTATGATACTGTTATTTAGGACCCAGGACTGATTACAATCCGGTTAGGTTCTCCGGCGTGCCTTAGAACTTTATGGTGGTGATCGAGGATAACTCTATCTATGGAGTAATATGTGGTCTGCCCTTTTTTGAGGCGTTACTATCAGGAGAAAAGTTATGTATCTGGCCTACCTTCAGGTGGCACACCGTACCGATCCCACGAGATGGGATACTTCTATTCAGTTACCAACTTTTGATTATGTGGAGTGAACACAATCTATCATCGATCATTCGCCCCCTCAGCTGGTAGGGTATACTAGTAGGGTCAGTTACCGCTCTTTTATGTTACTGTTTTGTTCTGTACCACCATTATCGTACTGATTTCTGTTACCGTATCGATCACTGTTATGTTCTGAGTAAAAGAGAAGTTTCTGATTCTGCTTTCTAAATTATACTGATTACTGATTTTTGATTTCTGACTACTGATTTAATATCATCAAAGTGTGCTTTTTATGTTTCCTAGATTATATTTTGTTTAACCGTTAGGTTTTTACATAGCTTTATGATAGTTCTGCATCACTGTTTTACTGCACATATACATGTAACTTATTGGGCCCCGGCTCACTGCTTTATTATTTTTTTCCCTCTAGATGAGACAGTAGAGTTAGTATCCGACAAGAAAGAGTGACCGAAAAAAATTCGTGAAGACTTTCGAGGACCTAGAGCATTTTGGAGCCATTTTGGGAGAACCAGTTGATGTAAAGACTTGACTGGACATGTAATTTTATATATGGGTCTTGTATCTATGGATATTCATGCACATGTGGACTTTGTATAGAATGCATATGATGTATGTGATGGTAAAAAGAAAAAACTATGCTTTTGTAGGTTAATAGTTTAGCTTTCGCTCTAAACTTTTAGATATACTGTACAGGTCTTAGACAACATCTCATTATTGATCTGTTAGTACAGTTAACGGTTTTATAGATTTATGCCATGAATTGCACATGTGATCCTGTGTATACATGTTGTAGGAAGAATTGTGGTATAATTGATAGTTGTGTGCTTGTAGTAGTTGATTATAGAGGTTATATTTTTAAGTTTTTATCTAGTTACAAAGGAGACTCTGTTAAAATTCCTGCAGAATTCTTGCCTTATATTTTAGTCTCTTAATTCTGTTTCTATTTTGACGGAAACTTTTGAGGAAAAAAATTCATTTCGTCTTTTTTTGGGTAAGTAATTAATGCATAAATTTAAAGAAATGTACAAAAACCCTATTTTACCTCCAAGTATTTTGCCGACTCAGAGATAGAATAAAACCGCTAGGGCATACCCCGAGCACACCGAACATGAGACATGAAAAAAAAGAAAGCGTACAAGAACCAGATCACCAGAACATCTATACACCTCCCAATACGAAGATGAAGACAACAACAAAACCAAAAGCAGCATGTCCTACCAGACAAACCTGTTATAGGCCCCTCTCATCGACATGGTTAGCAACCTGTCGAAACACAATGCCAGACCTGTCCCAAAGTCGCTGAATCCGAACATGCAACCTCCGGAACAACAGGCTAGCCAAGGTATGTACCCCACCCCATAAGTGTAGCGAGATGACGTCAAGGCCAAATCGGCCGAAACTACACGACAGTCAATACGAACCGGCAGTAATCCAAATCGGCATTAGATCACAACCAAGGTGAATAACCTACCAGTGGTAGCAATCCAAATCAGCAGATGATCACATCCCAAGCAAGAAGCCACCCATCCTTACGATGAAAGCTGGCAAGAAAGGATTACTGGCCACGTCAGCCGCGTTAGCTAGACCATGTCAGACAGTAACGATCAAAATAGCAATAGCTGATGCAGCCAACTGGCATATTTTTTTTAAAATAACTATAGATGAAAAACTAAATAATATATATATATATATATATATATATTATAAATAACTATATATGAAAAACTAAATAAGAATTAGTCTTTTTTTTAGGAAGGGAGAGAGAAGGAGCCGGAGAGCTACCCAAAGACAAAACCAACCAACGTGACAATTGTCAACGGAGCCACGTCAGCAACAAAATGGGAGAAGAAACAACGCGCTAGCAACACACAATCAAATTTTCCAAACACAAGACCTAGAAGCCAAAATGATAAACCGTACACTTCCCTCAACAGCTACGTCTTAGACCTTGAAGGGACTACATCAAAAGCAACTGACATCACATCACTACGGCAACACGATTGCGAAAGGAAACAGCAAAGATGTTCAACAGTAATCAACCAGGAAGGAAGGGTGAATGGTTCGAAAAGGGAAGCAACACCATGAAGTCCACACCATCGCCACATAGGAACCCACTCAGGATCATCAGCACAGATACCAAACAGACAGCCTTGCCAGGCAAGATACAAAGGTCTAGATGGGTTGGGGAGCCCCAAGGCCACCACGACAACCCACCAGGCAATGACTAGCAAAAACGGGCGAGAGATTAAACTGACCCAAAAACACCTGCCAGTAATCAAACCAAATCCACAATTTTTTTGTAGAACCAAGGAGGATTCGACATCCGCACCAAAGGAAACAGGAGAGAGCAATAAAAGAACCCAGCATCATCAGTCTATCAAAGGAATTGAGCCCATAGTCAGCCAGAAAGAAAAAAAGGGGGGCATTCAGCATAGCTCTACCCACGAGTGGTAAGAAAATTGATGAGATGGGCAAAAGACACAGTAAGAGACCACACAGAACCGAAGAATCTAGGAAGAGAGGCGAAGACCAGCTAGGCAGGGTAAAGGACATGGCCATACAGATAGCCACATCAGACTATCGAATAGATCTAACCACACGGTCTCAGGTTCATAAGTGGAATGCTCCATCTTATTAGAATAGCTCTATCCCTTTGCACAATGGCAATGGGAGAGGTCTCCAGTTTCTCCCGGACCGCATCAGAGATTTGGTTAACAATTTGGGTTTCAATAAGTGACACCATTTTCTTGAACAAATGTTGATTTCTTTCCTTCTAGATAAAGTAGACCGAGGCTGCTAGGGTGAGATGAAAGAAGTGAGCTTTGAGGTTATTACCCTTCTAGTAGTTTGCTGCCCACAAGATGTTTGAAGCCCAGTTGAGTGAGGCTAGCTACATCCCGTCTTACGACGCATTATACTCCACAAGGCCAAGGAGAAATGGCAATCAAAGAAGAGGTGATCATGACTTTTCCTTCCAATGGAACAGAATATACATGACGCTGGAAAGTGAAGGAAGTGACTTACTCTATCCATCGTGCTAAGCCTTTGACGAATCGCCAGCCAGAGAATAAAAGTGTGAGCCGGAATGTACTTGGGGCCCCAGATAAGATTGGACCACACCACCTCACCTTTGGGGACTCGGAAAAGACCATACACTGATTTAGTCGAAAAAACCCCATTGCGATCAGCATGTCAAAGAGCCACATCACTATAGGAAGGATCAGGGGGTAGGGAGGCATACTTTCCACAATACCAGCAACCTCCGAATCATACCGGTTTGGCCAACTCTAACCACCATTATTGATGATGTCCTTGACTTTTGCATCAAAAGGCAACCCTGTTATACATCCGATCCTCTCATTGAACCGCTCACAGAGAGGACCAAGAGGATGCCAAGAGTCAAGCCAAAGGAAGGTGTCAACTCCGTTGCCAATAAGGTATCGAATTTTAGAACGAAGGGTAATACGGAGTTTCATAAGTTTTTTCCAGCACCAGGGGCTAAGTCTGGGACTTTGATAGTCCAGATGCATATATCTTTGATTTGATGGTCATAGCACCAAGAAACCCATATGGAAGCCAGATCCTTTGAGATGATCCTCCAAAAATGGCAACTCAGCAAGGCTTTATTAGATGCAATAGTATATTTGATACCTAGATCCCCTTCCTCTTTAGGAGAACACACATCTTTCTAGGCAACCTTAGCCGAATGTTTACCTTCAACTGAACCATGCCACAGAAAGCTGTGGATAGCCTTATCTATACTTTTCACAACCGATTTAGGAAGGATGAAAAGAGAAGTTCAATAGTTGTGGATTGTGGAGAGGATAGACAAAATCAGCTGTAGTCTCCCAGTGAAGGAGAGCCAGCGGTTCTTTCGGGAAGAAATTCTTAGCTTGACTCTATCAAGGAGAGGTTTACAGTCATAACAGGATAGCTTGGTGGTGATAAGGGGACTCCAAGATATTTGACAGGGAGTTTGCCCCTCTTGAATCCGAGAATATTCTGGATACCCTGAATGGTATTCTTGTGAGCAGAGCAACTAAAGATCTCACTCTTATCCGGATTAGGGGATAGACCCAACATAATACCAAAAGTATTGAGACACTCTTGTAAAACCTGGATGGATTTAATGTCTGCTTTGGAAAAAATAGAAAATCATCCGCAAAACCAAGCATCATAGTTCTAGACTTCTTACATTTTCAGTGGAACTGAAAGTCAGGATTCGACTGTGTCTTGGTTTTTAGAATACCATTCAGGACTTTCATCCCTAAAACAAAGAGATAGGGCAAGAGAGGGTTCCCCTGTCTAAGACCTTTGGCGCCACGGAAGAATCTGTTCTGTCACAAGGACAGTTTGATTGATTTGTTTTTTGGCAGGATGAAAAGCTGAATGAAATTCTCCAAATTAGGATTCATCAACGGAGGCTTTGGATTAGGCATCTTCAGCAAGGGTAAGGTTCTTGTCTCAGAATCGGGTTGATGCAAAAGCGCTAGAAGAAATGAGAAATAAGATGGAAGCTGCTATTGCAGAAGCTCAGCAGTACAAGGACCAAGTTTTTAATCTTGAATCCGAATTGCAAAAAACTAAAGATGATCTCCAATCTACTAAGCTTCACCTGTCGGACCTCCAAAGTGAGTTAGCCCATTCGAGTTCTAAACTACTGATCCAACTCAAACCAGAAGAAGTGGGATCGGCTCTGAATACTAGATTTCAAGAAAGCATTCATTTGTGTCAGAACACAGCTTTGTTGATTGATCCCCAATTCCCAATTAATTTCTTCGACCAAAGGAACATGGGTGTACAGTGTCGATCTTACTTGAGAGGACTTTTCTGATAGAGGCGAATCCTCATCATGTCCTCCTAGAAGCCCCATGACATAGATGTATTTGTTATATATATATATATATATATATATTTATATTTATTTATTTATTTAATGGCTATGCATCAATAGAACTCTTGTATGCATAAAGTTTTGACTGTCACGTAGACTATTTGATGTTTATTTCACCAACCATTGTAGATTGACGTGCTCATCCTTATATATTGGACTCGCCACACATGTGCTGGATAGCCCCTAAGGTTTTAGCATATTTGACCGCTTGCGTGCCAATTGGAATGGATCCAACACTTGTAATTCGACCGCAAAAAAGGGTCGCTTGATATAGAATCGAGGTTTTTAATATCCAAGACCGCTTATGGGTCCGTGGGCAAGTAGTGACTGACCACTTGACTTAGGACAGTCTAAGTCGATTAGCAATCATGCAACATTATATAAGAATCTAAATGGTTAGTCGAGAAATAGTGAAGATCTTTTTATCAATATGAAAAAGAGATACATATCTTAAGGCATACATGATACTTGTAAGGATCCGAGGTGAGAACTACGGATAGAACTTCTTTAAATGGACAACATTCCATGTCCTTGGTATCAATTTACCATTTTGGGTATGCAACTTATAAGCGTCAGCCCGGAGAACAGCCGAGACAATAAATGGACCATCATAGTTTGGAGAAAAATTGTTTATGTTGATCATTTTTCTCGTTGCTTCAATACTCATCAGAACCAGGTCTCCAATGTCAAATTGGCGAGCTTTCACTCTTTTGTTATAATATCGAGCGATTCGTTGTTGGTAAGTAGCCATGCCAATTCGGGCTGTTTCTATTGTCTCTTTAAGCAAATCAAGTTGCTCCATGATTTTTTGGGCATTACTGACCAGATCAAAATTTTAAACTCGAAGATTAGGTAACCCGATTTTCACCGGTATGACTGCCTCAGTTCCAAAACATAGGTTGAATGGTGTTTTTCGGGTAGGATCTTTTGGTGTCGTACGATATGACCATAATACTAACGGTAGTTCATTTTCCCAGGAGCCCCCAGTGTCTTCCAACTTTATTTTCAATCCATGTAGTAGAGTTCGGTTGGTAACCTCTACTTGTCCATTTGATTGGGGGTAGGACATTGAGGTATGAACCAACCGGACGCTCACATTAGCATAGTACCGGGTAAAATATTTTCCAGTGAATTGAGTCCTATTGTCAGTAATTATTGTTTTTGGAATTCCAAATCGACAGATGATATTGTGCTTGACGAACTCAATAGCTTTGTGCTCAGTTATCTGAGCTAATGGAGCAGCTTCCACCCACTTGGTAAAATAATTAATGCCAACCATAACGAATTTTCTTTGCCTAGTTGTCACCGAAAAAGGACCTAATATATCGAGCCCCCATTGTGAAAACGACCAAGGAGCTTGTAAAGATTTCATCTTTGTGGGTGGTCGATGCGCTATGTTACCATGTAATTGGCAGTTCTCGTATTTCCTGACAAATTTCATGGCATCTCTTTTGATAGTAGGCCAATAATATCCTTGACGTATTATTTTTAATGCAAGATTCTTGCCTCCTATGTGTGATCCACATATTCCTAAATGCACTTCGCTCAACACATATTCGGCTTCCTCCGGAGCAAGACAACGTAAATACGGGATTGAATATCCCCTCCAGTAATTTTTCCATCTAGTATGGCATACCATCAGGCCGTTTTCTTTACACGTTTTCTGTCATCCGTGCTCTCTGGTAGAGCTCCTTCCCTAAGGTACCTTCAATAAGGAGACATCTAATTTTTACCAGTAGAAACTTGTAGAACTTTATGTTCAGATTCTTCAATACAGGGAGTGAATAGAATTTCACGCATAACCTTTGAGTATTACTCAGAATTTTTGGTTGATGCAGACTTCGCTAGTTGATCGGCATTTCCATTGTCTTCCCTTGAAATATACACTATTTTTATCTTGTCAAAGTTCTTCATCAAGCAAGATAACTCGCTAAGGGAGGGCTTATGGTTTCGAAGTTTCCCAGGACTTGATTAACAACTAACTTTGAGTCATTGTAAATAATTATACGTTTTGCAGAGCATTTTTTTAGCCAACCGAAGTCCAGTGAGCAAGGCTTCATATTCTGTAACATTATTAGTTGCTTGGAATGCAAGCCTCGATGAATAGTTTATCTTCGTTCCTTCAAGGTTCTTTAGGACCACTCCTGCTCCATTGTCAGACTGCGTTGATGATCCGTATACATGCAATATCCAAATCGGAGTCGTTTCAATTCTAGGGTTGTCCTCAGGGGTCTCTTGAATTGGCATCATAGTTTCAACAACAAAGTCGGCCATGGCTTGTCCTTTTATGGTCGGTCTTGGTTTAAATTCTATATCAAATTCACTTAATTTGATTTCCCATTTTACCAGTCGTCCAGACATATCAGGCTTTTATAAAATTGACTTCAAGGGTTGATCGATTAGCAAAATTATTTTATGTGCCTGGAAGTAAGGATGTAGCTTTCTGGCTGAATAGACGAGCCAAGGCAATCTTTTCGGCATCCGTGTACTGAACCTCAGCACCGACTAAGGTTTTTCTTATATAGGAGACCGGTTATTGTACGTTCATTTCTTGTTGAATTAAAACCGAACTGAGCGCTATAGACGAAACTACTAGATACAAGAATATTTCTTCCCCTGGTTTTGGTGATGCCAATAAGGGAGGACTAAACAAGTATTCTTTTAATTCTTGGAAAGTATTTTGGCGATCGGAGGACCAAATGAATCCATTCGTCTTAGTCCCTTTTAAGGCCTTGAAGAAAGGTAAATATCTCTCTGCCGATTTGGATAGGAATCGGGAGAGATGCTAGTCTTCTAGTGAGCCATTGAACGTCTTTTACCGTTTGTGGCGGGCTCAGGTCGATAATTGCCTTTATCTTTTCAGGGTTGGCTTCAATTCCTCGTCTAGAGACTATGAAGCTTAGAAATTTTCTGGAGGAAACTCTAAAAGCACATTTGGTTAGATTTAATTTCATATGGTATTTTCGGAGTACCTTAAAAGCTTCATTAAGATTGTCAATGTGATCTCTCGCAGTCTTGCTTTTCACGAGCATATCAACCACATACACTTTCATATTTCTGCTGATCTGAGCTTCAAACATTTTATTCACGAGTCGTTGGTATGTGGCTCTAGTGTTTTTTAGATCAAACGGCATAACTTTGTAGTAGTAAGTTCCTTGGTCAGTCATGAAAAAGGAATGCTCATCATCTTCTGGACTCATCTGGATTTGGTTGTAGCCTAAGTAAGCATCCGTAAAACTCAACAATTCATGTCCAGCTGTCGAATCCACTAACAAGTCTATTCTAGGTAGCAGGAAATTATCCTTTGGGCATGCTTTGTTTACGTCAGTGAAGTCTATACACATTCGTCATTTTTCGCCGCTTTTCTTCACCAGGACCACGTTGGAAAGCCAATCTAGATATTGAACTTTCCGTATAAAATTGGCGTCCAGAAGCTTTTTTACTTCTACTCAAATAGCGACGAGTTTTTAAACATGTGATTCATTCATTTTTGCCTAATCGGTTTATGACCACATCCGAGGCCTAACTTGTGTACCATCATATTAGTTGAGATTCCTGGCATATCGGTGGGTGACCAAGCAAATAA